>PVJX010012587.1:0-49941 GCA_004027295.1 Dolichotis patagonum
TAACGCACCTTGAAATCCATGATATAAATATACAAAAATTCTTATTCACAAAAGTGAAAGTAAGAAATAAGATCATTTTCTGGAATATTTTGTTAAACATTATCCTCTGATTGAATCTGCCTATATCACTATGACAGTACAGATATCAATAAAAATACTGCTTAACATGAACAAGTTTCTCAGCTGTAATTCTCAACTTTCCTAACTGCAAATATTTAAAGATATAAGAAACTATAAGAAAAATGACAGAAAGTCACAGTAACTTACAGTATAAAGATAATTATAAATATAATGAAAAAATAATAAATGAAAGTAAAAAAATGTATCTACTGAAATCAGTACCCTAAAGCACTTCATCGTATTTAAGCACTTATACATACTTGACTTCTGATTTGATCTAATTTCTTCTTTAAATCCTGTGTCTCATCTTCTAAACTAATGCGATAACGTGATGAAACTTCCAGGGAAGCCTCTGACATAGACTGTTTTTTTAAGGTATCAGCCAGTTCTTGTTGAAGTTGCCTCACAACTACCTGCAAAGATATTTCTGTTACTGATTTTATACATCAACTTATTATCACATTATGCCAATATTTAACTTACATATATTCTGAAAAAGTGTCACCATATATTCAGTTCACCTTTCCAAATATCTTCATGTAATAAACTCTTGTTTATTACTGAGTTCAGTTAGGGACACAGAAAGTGGTATTTTCCTCCCAATCACTATTATGTTACTCGGATAGGAGTGTCAACCCTCTACCCACTTCTCTGATGAATCTGCAGTGTTTAACAGCCGACTTAAGTCTCAGAAAGAAACAGGCATATGAGTGGGACTGGAGGTAGTAAATTTCACACATTTTCCTTCATTCTTCTTAGAGGCTCAAATTAACTTCAGAGTTGCTCATATATTACATTCAATCCTTTGCTCAAGTCCTTCCAGTAGGTTCCTAATAAAAGTGTGTTCCTATGTAACATGGCCTTCATTTCCTTCCCTGCCCTCAGCTGATACAACTCTCTCCCCTGCGCACTCTATCCCTCTGTACAAGAATCTCACCACCATTCTTTATACTGAAAACAGAGATTCAAGGTCAGAGTGATGAATTGCAGATTTTTACAATTATCGTTGTACTGGACAAACATATCCTTTACACAGTAACAGCCTTAAAATGAAAACTACAAGAAAGTTACTTGGGAAAATGTTTAATAAATGATAAATACCAGTGAGAAGATTACATTAACTATGAATTTTGCTGTAAACTGTCAAATTTTCCCCAATTTATAAGGAAAAGTTTATGCCTTTTAAAGAGTTGAAAAAAAAAGTTGAGCAGTCATAAGAATATGTAATTGGAGACAAATATTTTCAGACTGAAGTCACACAAATATGAAAAGAAAGTTATACTAAATTGAAATAAATATATACAGCTTCACATATGAAGCTATAGAAGAAAAAGTATAAAATATGGCATAATTCAGTTCATCTGGGAAATCTGGAATGAACTGTCAAGGTAATTCAGTTAAATGAGACTGCTCATCTTAGATTAGGGGCATTTCCATTCATCTTTATCATGGTCTTGCAATACAGCAACACTAAGATTAAAATTACTTCAGGGCCGGGGTACAAGTCAGGGGTAGAGCATGTGCACAACATGCACAAGGTCTTGGGTTCAATTCCCAGCACTAAGAACAACAACAAAAAAACTCCACAAAAGACTCTCACATCTAATTTTTTCCTTTTGGATTTCAAATTTAGTTTTCTGTAACTCTGAAAGTTTTAGAAATGTTTCATCAAGACATGATAATTTTAATTTTCCATGTTTTTTAGGTGCAGGGTAACTATTCAGAACATGCACATACATGTGCTGCTCGGGTCAGGGTAACAGGGACATTCACCCCCTCCAGGAACACCCTGGTGGGAATCAGATCTAAGCTGTATTTGCTGCAAACAAAGTGTGTGTCTGGGCTAACACAGGAAGTACATTTTTAAACAATATACTTTTACCTTCAACTATATTAAACATTTATCCACAAGTGAAATTTCACTTTGAGTTTTTTCTAGGAAGTCTGAAAAATACCTTTCTGGTAAATACCTTTCTTGATACTTACTTCTCTTTCTCCTTTCTCCTTTTCATACTGACACAATCTTTCTTTTAAAAGATTATGTTCATGGAGTAACTCTTTGTTTCTGTCTTCCAGCATGAGGTTTTGTTTTTCACTCTCACCTTGAAGAGTTTTCACAATATCCTGAAACTGGTCTTGGATATTAATTACTGTCTTTTCTTTACAGTCAACTTTGTTGTGAGCGTCATCCAACTGCTGTCGAAGCAATGTATTTTCACTCTGTAATTGAGATAATCTCTCCATCATAGATTCCTGTTTTCCCATATATTTATTCACTTTTCCTTGTTCATCCTGATACATGTGTTTAAATTCTTTCATTTCACATTGTGTTTGGTTTAGGTCTCTTTGTACCTGTTCTAAAACTGAAGTCTTTTCTCTAAGAGCATCTCTTGTATGATGGAGTTCAATTTCTAGGCTATTGAATTTTCTTTCAGCTTTAGAAAGCTGGTGGGCAAGAATTTCATTGTTATCTTTTAGGTTAGACATATCAGAATTCATCTTGTCCTGTAAACGAAACCACTCATCTCTTGCTCTCTGGAAAGCAAGTTCTAGGTCTCTTTTTGATGTCTGACTTTCATCATAATCATGAACAGCAGAAGCCAGTCTGGAACGGTATGATTCAATTTCTGTTTCCAGTCTTTCCCTGTTTTGTTTCTCATTCTCCAGTTTAGAATTTAGCGTTGTATTTTCTGCTTTCAGAATATGAAGCTGCCCATTATACTGGAATACTGTTTTTGCAAATGTTTCCTCATTCAGTTTTATTGTCCTTTGGAGGGCATCATTCTTTTCATTTGCAATTTCAATATCTTCCAGATACTTCTTTTCTTTTTCCTGGTTCTGATTTTTTATTGCATCTATTTCTAGTCTTATCATGGCAATTTCATCCTGTAACCTCTGATTCTTATGCAATAGATCTTCATGACTAATAGAAACCTAAGTAAAACAAATGAGACATTTAGCTAACACTCAATAAATTGACATATTGTGACTTCTTCTGAAAATAACCCGTACGTTTATATAAATAAAGTCCTGCAACAGATACCTAACTGTGCAAAATTAGATTGAAACATCAAAGCTTACAGAAGTATAATTTGCCAACAAAAGTTTAAAATATTTAAATGAGGGTAAAATCCATAGTTGTAAAAAATAAATGGTAATTCTTAGGAATCTCAGAATTGGGAAACCCTTTTCCTGAATTGTAACAGACAAAAGACAAAGCAAAAATTAAAAAAAGGGATTATATTAAAAATTAGGTTTAGGGCTGGGGATTTAGCTCAGTGGCATAAACACTTGCCTGGTCATGAGTTTGATCCCTGATACCAAAAAAAAAAAAAAAAAAAAAAAGGCTTATACTCTGCTATCTAATTTATATGGCCAGTCCATATTAAGGGTCGAAACTTTCTAGATGTATTATAACAGGTGAAATTTTCTGAAGTTCTTTTAGTTCCTTGTTCTTGAAAATACATAGTCTACTTTTCTAACATTTTTGTAGTTGATTATAAGAATTAGTTATCGGTAAATGCTAAATCTAAGCACTGTATAAGCACTTCCACACACATTAAGAACTCATTTAGTTATCTACTTCTAAAAGGAAGAGGTTTAAAACGTAAGCAAACCCAGGATTTCCCCATGTCTTTGACTCCACACCCAGTGCTCTTTCATCAAATCATTTTTTCCTGTACTATAAATATATAAATATAAAAAGGTTTATACTTTAAAATGCTTATGGTAAGTGAGATGAAATTTGTAGCACTCTTCGAAAACCCTGAGACAATGTGCTGCTGCAGTAATGTTTTGTTTCCTTTTCAGGGTCTGAAACACTAGTAAATGTGAACAGGAAAGGACACTGAGCTGTCTTAACAGAAACAAAATACCAGATCTTTACTTGGAGCACACTGTCGCTCAGCTCAAAAGTAGGCATTGCCACCTAAAATATCCCTGCTGGTTACACTGTTCCTTCCCACCTAATATTGGTAGTAATAAACCCAAACTGCACATCACCACAATGATGAGTGAAATCACTACCTAAAACTAGAACATTTACTGCTAGCAGTAAGGATTTTAAAATCATGGAAAAACTAGTAATGTCTATAGAAAACATCAAAAACCTTTCACTGGGGTGAGCCATTGTTAATTTTACCATCTGACTGCTGCAGACCAGTGGAATGAATCAAGAATACTATACTTTATTCCCTAAGTCCAAAATGGCACCATCTTCAAAATATGTACACTGTATTTCATACACACACAGGTGGTTTAAAAATCTTCCATGCTGTCCATATATGCCTATAGTTGGCTTTTAAAATGTGCACAAAGACAAACATACAATTTGGAAATGGCTACAGAAAATACCTCAGGATTCATTTTCTCTTGCGTCACTTCTATCTCCTTTTGTTCACAAAGATGGCTTTCCAGAATCCTATTTTGTAACATCCTGGCATTCTGTTCTCGAGAAAGCTGCCTCTGGGTGTCATTTCGTTCCTCTAAAACCTGGAAATACATTTTATTATGTTTTATAACTCATACCTTTGGGAGGAAAAAACCTAAAAGTTTAAGAACAAAATCTTTAAGGGGAAAAAAAAACTGTCAAAATTATCCTATTAAAGCACAAAGACCTGTGCTTCCTTCAACAGGGTCTCATTATATAGTGGAGGCTAGTCTCGGACTCACAGGGATCCTCCTACCTTAATCTCCCAGTTCTGGGATTATAGGCAAGTGCCACCACACATCCCTTCAAATTTATATTGTATAAATGATAGCTAAAACTTGTTAAAAAGTAAAAATATTTAATAAAAGCACAGACAGTATTATCAAATAAAATTTCATTAAGAAATATTTCACTAGTTTCAAAGTAAGCTTTAACATAAAAATTCCCAAACTGACATATGTTCATGATTAAACTCAACTTCCATTCCTTTATTCAGAAAACATACTGAGCTATATATTAGATGTCAAGATTTACAATAAATACCTCTAGCTATAAATGTAAATTTTTTTTTTTTTTAGGATAAGACATTTTGTTTTCTGCCTAAATGATATAGTCACATGATGTATAACAATGTTTCAACAACGAATTGCACACTCCACTATGGCACTTAAGATGATATTTAAAAAAAAAAAGATGATATTGCATAATAATAATATTGCCTTGGATCATATCCTCAATATTAAGCAATATATAATTATATATTAAATAAAAAATATACTATATTAATAAAACATAAATATGAAACTTTTTATCAGAGTAATTTACCTGATTCAATTTATTTCTTACAGTCTTCAATTCCGTATCTAGTGTTCTAAAAGAAATTTCAAGTTGTTGTTTTGCTTCAACTTCTTGATAATATTGTTCTTCTTTTTTTCTTAATTGTTCTTTAATTTTTTCATAAAACTGATCAACATTTTTTCTCTTTTCCTCTTCTTGTTTTAAGGCAAATCTGCAGAATGGATTTTGTTGTAAAATAAAAAGTTCACTTTATGATTTGGCTCTGCATATGTTGATTTTATTATCCTAATCAAATGTCTATACTTTCAAATATTTTTCCTTTCTAGTTCTCTTATTTTACATCTCTCAATCTCTTTCAAAGGAAATATACATGAAGGTTAGTAATGAATGAACATTCTGTTAATTGAGTTTGTGTTACTATTATAATTTTTAATAACTGCTAAATATTATGGAAAAGGAATTCTGAAGTTAGTATAGTTACAAACTAAGAACTTTTTAGCTAGGTGTGATGGAGCATGTCTAAGATCTCAGGTACTCAGAGGCTGATGTGGGTGAATTACAAGTAGAAGGCCAGCATGGGCAACTTGGCAAGACTTTGTCTTAAAAACTGAAAGGAAAAAAAAGGAGCTGAGCTATGTAGCTCAATACTGCCTGGGTTTCATCCCCTGTATTCATAAACAAAACAAAGAGAAAGCTCAAAATACCTTCTTAAATAGCCATTACTCCTCAAAACACAGTTAACTAAGTTTTTAAAAGCCACTGTTTATATATATTAAAAATAAAAATGTTACCTTTATGAAACATTACAGGCATCCCTAAAATGATTTATACAACACCTTCAGATGATTTTTACATGACATGTCCTTATTAGCCAAGACAAGGGTAATGAGTCTAATAATTGTTATCACACTTTTTATGTTTTTTTGGGGAGGTAATTTCAATTTACTTATTGACTATTATATATTTTATAAACAATTTAAAGATCTCTTTGGAATAAGACTGGACCTAACCTAACCCTAACAATAAAAATGGTAATCTGTCAGTATAGAAACATGAATTAATATTATCAATGACAGAGAAGTTGGATCAGTTAATCAGTATCACTTTCCATTTGCTTTTAATTTCATGCATGTTTTGTGCATATCTGGAGGTCTAGTTCAGCAGTATAGTGCTTGCCTATGATGTGCAAGGCCCTGGATTCAAGCAGTAGCACCACAAGATGAGAAGAGGATGAGGAAAGGGAGAAGGAAGAGAAAGGGGGAAAAAGAGGAAGAAAATTACACTCCTTTTTTCAGGTTTTTTTTTTTTTTTTTTTTTTGGTACCAGGGATTGGAACTCATGACCTCATGTGTGCTAAGCAGGCACTTATACTGCTGAGCTAAACTTGTGGCCCCGAAAATTATACTTTTAAAAACATTTTTCTAGGTTGAGAAAAATGGCTGTTCTGGTTTGTGTCTAGATGTCTCCTCAAAGCCTTGTGTGGTCCTAGGTGGGGGTTTTCAGGTGGCTGGATCTAGAATGTGTGATGGTGGGATTAATGGTGTGTGGTTATACTGATTGGTTTGCCATAGTTCTGGGAGGATTAAAGGTGCCCCACTCTGGTTATGAATGCTCCTACATAAATTGCAAGTAGCTGGGTAAAATATAAGGGACAGAAAGAAGGCCAATGTAGTCACCTGTGCTCTTGCTGCTTTCTGCCTGGCCTGCTTTGCTCCTCTGTGATGTCCCTCTGCCATGCCACCCTGCCTTGCAGCCAGCCAATTACAGACTGAAACCTCCACCAACTGTGAGTCTTTCCTCCTTTAACTTTGGGTATTGATTATTTTGTCTCAGCAACAAGAAAAGTTGCTGAGACAACTTTTCCTGATGGGATCAGGGATTTAGCTCAGCAACATAAGCGCCTGCCTGACAAGTGCTGATCGTGAGTTAAATCCGTGGTACCAAAAAAACAAAAACAAAAACTAAGAAAAGTAACTAAGACAGTGGCCATTTCTACTGTTGGAGAAGCTGTAAATTAATATAAACTTTCTTGAGAAAATTTTAGAAATACTGATGAGAGATATTTTAAGAAAGTTCTTATATTTTAGTAAAATAATCCTATATTAATAAAGTATTAAAGTACTGATATAAAAATGATTTACATAAGCAATATTCTTTGCAGCATTACTTATAATATAAAAACAAAACCCCAAAATTCCATTTGCTAAGTAGGGAGATCTGTATATAGCCACTAATATTATTATTTAGAAAAGCATGCATTTAATTATTAGATATTTTTACAGTTATCAATCATTTCCAGGAATTCACTCTATAGACTTAGAAGTTTTCTTCCTTGCAAAATGACAAACAGTAAGTCACCAACTACAAAATTTCCTATTCATATCAGTAGTATGCAGTTTAAATATTTCTTGAGAACAGGGATATCATACCGTAAATCGCCAAGTTCTCTTTCTCGTTGTATTTTCTCATGTTCTAATTGTGATTTTGCATCCTTTGTTTCTGTTAGCTCCTTCTGTAATCCCCTCAACTTATTTTCCAATTTTTTAATTTTTCCTGTAAGCAGTTCATCATGATCTTTTTTAAGTTCTATTACTGTTTTATATGAACGTATTGCATCCCAGATTTTTAATACACTAATTGAATCTGTATCAAGGAGAAAACAAGATGGAAATAAATAAATAAAATAAGATGGAAAGTATTTTTTGTGTATAAAGACCACATTTTCAATTCAATTATTCATGCACTGAATAAGTATTTATACAGTGTGAGCCCACAACAGAGCACATTTTATTGAGCTCTGCAGATAAATAGAGGAGACTTCGACTCTTGTTTAGCTTAAAATCTAGTGGAAAAGAAAGACAACATGACTGTTTAAGATGTGAGAGCCTTGTCATGCAGCTACATTGGGTGCTGAGACTCTGGCACTCTGCCTCTAGCCCAGATGGAATTGTAGGTAGTAATTTAAATTCCTACGGAAACAACCAAAACAAAGCAGACAAAAATACATCAAACAAATTTTCAAGGCAATGGACTTTAGGCAATGAAGAATGATCCCTGACAAGTAGGAGACAGATGAAGTAAGCATTTTGAATGCCTCAGTTTTGGGATGGGGATTTAGTTCAGTGGCTTAAGCGCCTGCCTGGCAAGCGTGAGGTCATGAGTTCAATCCCCGGTACCAAAAAAAAAAAAAAGTTTTGAATGCCTCAGTTCCCTGCCCCAAACAAGCAGAACTGGAGTCCAATACATCCCCTGAGCTGAGGTGATGAGGGCGAGTCTGATAAAAGCAAGGCAGACAGAGAGCACAGGAGAGCAACACAGAGGAGAGGCCAGATTGGAAAGAACCCTGGAGGTCTGCAGAGCTGCTTCTCCTTTAGTAGTGAGCAGAGTAACCACACAGGTAAGCCAAGAAACTACCCCAGATCCAGGGGAAAAAGCATCTTGAAAAGATTAGAGGAAACTTTGGTGCTTACACAGGTTGGAAAAACTCACAATTTACAGGACAATGGGTAATCAGAAAGATCCTGCATCAGCACCAGGTGTTGGAGACCGCTAAGAAGCTGCTCTGAGCAGGATTTAAATTTTACTAATTGGCTTTTTATGTTTATCTGTGAGTCTGTCCTAGGCCTCAGCCCCTTGCCTGGTGATGGGAGCTGATTCATAGTAAGTAAACCTCTATGAATCACTGGTCTTGGCTGAGGCCTGTAGTGGCCTGTGAGGCCAGAGATACCTCAAAGGGCAAGATAAGGCCACAGCTGTAGACACTTGGCTCCAACACCAATTAACAAGATAGAGACTATAACTGCAAAAATTACTCATGCAGTATCAAGCCTACCATAAATGTCAATTGGAGATAGGACAGGTCTCCTAAATTAGCATAATTTACTACTTGGAGAAGTCTTCAAGGTTACTCCCAAGGTCCTGCTCATTACCTGCCCATTCCTCAGTTTCCTCGCCTTTTGTGCTAATAAAGTGGGTGAATCCGGAAAAGTTTTAGTCTTAGCCATCAGAGTCTCGAGCTTAACTAAAGGGCTTTGACCCTCCTGGAGCCCTAAAAAATCATATAACTTGTCGCATTTTATTTAACCTCCGCCATACACTTGCTTGGGAGATCAGGGATCTAGGTCAGGACCCGATAACCGGGGAAGTAACCATAGACTAAACGTTGTTCTGATATCTCTTAATGAAGCACAAAAGCAAGAGCAGGAAGGATGAAGCTGTTTGTAAGAAACTCAGCTGTATCAAAAAATAAAGGCAGAAGAAGAATAATGAAAGATATTTTTAAAATACCAAATTGTATTTACAGAGATGGAAACTGACTGCAATCAAATGGCGTGACAGACAACCTACAGCTGACTCTTGAACAACATAGATTTGAACTACACAGGTCAGGTTTTTATTGGGAAAATCAGATAATCTGAAAAACCTTACAGATGAACCACAGGGCCTGGAAATACTGAAAAAGTTAAGGAAAAAGTAGGTCACAAATGCATGCAATATATGTACAGAATAGTCTATTTTGTACAACTATAAAATACACATGCATCTATTACAAAAAGTAAAATCTACCAATATTCATGCACACAAACTGTAATTTGAAGTCAAGAGAAATATAAACAAATGCACAGATGTAGAACCACATTACCTATTACTTCGGAGACACCTCCTGTTGCTACTGTGGTGAGCCCATGTGTCCAAGCTTCCACTTATAAAGCTAGAGTGTTAGTCTCTCCTTGTGAGTACTTTATCTCGCCAGTAAAGGAATAAAATATGATTTCTTACAATTCTCATGCACTTTGCACCATATGTAATACTTTTTTAACATGCAAAATCTTGTGTTAATAAACTGTTATTGGTAAAGTTTCTGTTTAACAGAAGGCATTAGTAGTTAAGGTTTTGGAGAGTCAAAAAATATATATACAATTTGGCACTTCATGTTAAATGAAAATGGTCTAGAAAATTCAATTAAAAGAGAAGTCAATATGGATAAAAAGTATGATGCTTATGAGAAATATACTTTAAAGACATAAATTGGTTAAAAAGATAGAAAAGTATCACACTAATACTTGACAAAAGAAGGCTGAGCAGAATGACTGTATTAATACCAAAGTAGATCTCTCACAGTAAAATTCTATTATCTATAATAAATTAGGTGATTTCATAATGATAAAGGGTTCAACTAATCAAGAAGATATACAGGCCTGAACATTTATGTGCCCAATAACAGCTTCAAAAACATTCAAGGGCAAAACTGATAGAATGGCAAAAAGCAACAGACCAAGTCACACGTACCTGAGATTTCAATACCCCCTACTTACTTTCTTTCTCATTTATTTGGTACCAGGGATCAAACTCATGACTCTGCACTTGCAGATCAGGCGTTGTGCCACGGAGCTATATCCCTAGCCCCAATACCCCTTATTTAATAAATTATACGACAAGTAGGCAGAAAATCAGAATAGACCTGAGCACCACATTCTTAACAAAATAGAACATATTCTAAGACTGTATTAGTACAAGGATTAGGTCAAAATGATTTAATCCATGCAAAACACATCCCTGATCACAAAACAATCAAGAAATCAATAATATTATGTCTAGAAAATAATCATCTACCATCTGCCAAACAGACTAATCAAAACTACACCAAGCTATATAATAATCAAGATTTCAGAAATACAGTACAAGAACAAAATATTAAAAGCTGTTAGGAAAAAGAAACAGATCACCTATAAAGGAAAGCTCATTGGAATCACAGTAGACTTCTCAACACAAACCTTCAAAGAAAGAAGAGCTTGGATTGAAGTATTTCAAGCCCTGAAAAAAAAATGACTTCCAATCCAGATTGATGTCCCCTGCAAAATTATCTTTCAAAATTAGTGGAGACATAAGATACTTCCATAACTAAGAACTGAAGAAATTTATAACCACCAAACCAACCCTACAAAGAATACTGAAAGATATTCTACACAGAGATAAAAATGTCCACAATTTCAAGAACAGAAAGAAACAACCAGGCAGGATAAGCAATTAAACAGAGGAGAAAAGCAGCTGGAAAATAACATGACGAAGACAAGCCAATACATATCAGTTACAACCATCAATGTACATGGCCATCTAGTTGAGCTGGTGGACATGACCTGTCAGTTACAGAGATCCAGGACACAAGCACAGAATACAGCTACCAAGGCCTACGTCTGGGACCAATGAGAAAGTGCTATCTTCCATTCTTCTGGTACAAAATCAAGCAGGTTTTTGGTACGCCAGGCTAGATCTGATGTCAGGTTGAAGAATGACAAAACTCTCTGCCATTAACCTTTCAGCTTCTGTAAACGCTCGCAGTGGCCTGCTTTTACTCTGTGAAGCATGCTTCTTTTCCTATCTTTAATACACGTAAAGCTCAACTATCTTTTTTGTGTCTTGTCTGATTCTTTGTTCAGGACACCAAAGACCTGGAAGAACAGAACCACAGAACCCAGTAATGCTATGATTCTGCATATTTTATTCCTATTTGCACTGGTGTAAATCTTTTCTCTCCTCCTTTTGCTAAGTTCAGCAAAGTGTTATCTATTGTTTATTCTTTCAAATACCCAGCTTATCATTTTGTTGGTACTTTGTATTGTTTTTTTGGTACCAATTTTGTTACTTTTTGCTCTTATCTTTATGATTTTCCTTTTTAAACTAGGTTTGGGCTTGGACTACTGTTATTCTTTGAGTATATTAAGGTTCATCATTAGTTTATTTCAGCTCATTCTGTTTTTCTAGTATGAGCACTAATTGCAATAAACTGCCCAACTGTTTCATGTTCCGTAGGTTCACCATGAAATTTAGCCCTGTTCTGTTTTCGGCTTCTTTTGCGTCCCTAGGGTGGAGTTAACTTTATCATGCCTAGTGGGGAGGACAGTTTGACCATGGGTTTAATATACTGGACTGGTTCTGAAAGGCCAATTAGCTTCCTTCTTCAATCAGCTTTCCCAACATGTTGAGGGCATCCAGGATCTGGGGTGGCAGGCAGGATAGTGTGGTACAGGTGTGGACTGGTTTCCACTCTCCAACTGGATTTTATTTCAGGTGGGTTGTCTTCTTATGTATTATCCTGTATCATACTTTGTTTTGCCCCTGGTTCAGAGTAACTTTCTCTTCAGCACTGAGTCGGAGGTACTTATCATTGCCAGTACCCTCATTCATTCATGATGAATCTCCGTCATTTTCCTCTGAAGTGACAGACTGAGTACATGAAGCAGGTTGACTACACCACATAAATAATTAAGTTTGGTGATTGATTCTGTGTCTCTGAAATACACTGCCACTGGTGACTGTGTTTCTACAACCTATGTCTGGAGCACCTCTCGTAACTCAAAGTGTAGCCAGGGATCTCCTTTAGAAAGCCATCTTGCTTCTGTGTGTAAGTTGACCTGTGTGCTTTGTGTCCATCTCCTTACAAAGCTGTGCAAAACAGACATGTGTTAAGGTCATGTGTTCTAATGTAGTTGATAATTTTAATTACATTCTGCAAAACCTTAAGTTCAGGTGGCATTTTCAGTTAGCCAGCATCTCTATGGATGACACAATGTGTAGGTTCACATTCAGAAGTGATCTCTTTGACTCGAGTTGTGAAATCAGGAAGCTACCCAGTCATGACAGCTGTGCACATAAGGATACAAAAAGACTAATTGAATTTTCCAGACAGATAAGTATTGAAAGACTTGAACAGTTCTGCAGCTGAGATGTTGGCTGGCAACCAAAGTAGAGGTAGCATGTCCTTGTGAACCTGCACCTGAGAAATGTATCACACAGAAACAAGCCTTGTTGCCTTCTCATCAACATCAGTAGGCTCATCAACCTGGATTTTGTACCATAACACATTAACCTTCTCTAAAAATTGTCTCAGTATCCTCAGTTTTATCTTTTTGTCTAGTTATGGTACTAGCTGAAAGAGGAACACATGCCACCTTCTGAACTGCACTGTCTTCTAAAAGTTCGTAAGAACATCCTTAGCAGCAGGCAGGATTGACTCTCCAATGGTAAAGGGCTTGGGCTTCTTAGCTTAACAAGGTGGTTGGCCACGCTAAGAATGATGCTCTCTGGTTAGACACATTTGATGAAGTGGTGGTCTTCAATAACTGCTTCTGTTCTTCACATTCACTTTTTTTTTTTTTTTCTTTTAAAAACCTCAAAGCAAGGTGCTGGGTCTTCATGTGAAAGTTTCAAAGCTTTCATGGCTTTACTAGATAGCCACTCACCACACACTACACAAAGCAGGCTTGGAGAATGTGAATTATCTGTTGAACTCAACCCATAATTTAAGGGAGACTCTTGGTTTTATTCTTTTAAATTTAAATTTCTTTTTTTTTTTTTTGGTACTGGGGATCGAACTCACGACCTTGCACTTGCCAGGCAGGCGCTTAAGCCGCTGAGCTAAATCCTCAGCCCTTAAATTTCTTTTTTGTTAGCAGTCTTTTAGTCAACTGCTGTATCAAAATTAGTTATTACCCCTTTTTCAAAGCAGATCTCCAATGACATCCACTTACTTGTTTTGTCTAGAGTTAGCTTGTAGGCATACCAAAACTGTGACTGAGACCGTGCAGTGCAGGATAGGTGTGGATGGAAGTGATAAAACAATGGGTGAGCCATGTGTGGATTAAAGTTTTGGAATTTAATTGAAAGCATGCCACCAGACGCAAGTGTGCAACTAAAGTACATCAACTCACATGACACTATAAAGTCTAACACTAGATGCAGTTTGTTACTTGCCACTCACTGATACAATCTTGATTATGGTCTGTGCAGTCAAACTTCTCTGCTACTATTAAACTGTATTTCCAATTGCACCCCAGCACTCCCATCACTGCCTCAGCTCCACCTCATATCATCAGTCATTAGAGTCCTATAAAATTTAGATCTCTCATATATGTACTTCACAGAAGGGATCACACTCCAGTAAGAATCTAGTATCACAACTGACAGGAGGTGGAGTTCAGGCAATGGGGGGCAGCTATAAATACAAAGGAAACTTCATCAATCACCTGTTGCTTATCCTTCTGCTGTGAAGTCCTGTTTCTAAAAAGCTATGGAACAATACTAATCTGTGGTTTGTGGGTTGGGGATCTCTAATTTAGAAGACCCTACTAGAAGACTTTTTGATAAATTCAGTAAGATGGAAAGATGCAAAAAAAAAGTATGAAAATCAATTTTTTCTGTGCTAATAATGAAGCTGCTAAGAACTAGGAAAAAAAAATCCTAAAATTCATATGGAAACATAAAACACCCAGAACCACAGCAATCGTGAGCAAACAAGCAACCAAACAACAACACATACACAGACAGACGCACACACGGAGGTGATACTATGTGTTCATGAAGATACAGAGGAACTAGAACTCTCATACACCTCTGATGGGTATGGGAGGTGGTACAAACACCCTGCAAAACAATTCGGCAATTTCTCAATAATGGAAAACAAAGGAGCACTAGGAGGCTTCGGTGGGTGGTGGATTTGCTAGCTATCTTGATTGTGGTGATTAAATGTATTTAATAACATGTCAAAACCTATCAAATTGTATACGTTACATATGAGCAGGTCATCATATTTCAGTAACTCTCTTAAGCTACTGAAAACAAAGAGCTCTATTGCAAGAATAAATACCTCAGCCAGTGGCTAGGCCACAGTGATGCAGGATAGGAGTGAAATCTTTAATGTTACAGCAAGAAGTGATAGGTTCTCAGCAAAGGGTTAACAAGATTGGGTCTAAATCTTTAAAAATACGTAATTATGGTTATAGAGCAGACCTTGGTTTCGGGAGGTGGGTTAGCAAGGAATCAGATCTGATTAGAGTATTCCAGGCAGAGATTATGGTTTGCTGACTTGATAATGATCAGGACACAGGAGAGAAGCAGTCAACAAAAAGCCTGGGAATGCCACTCACACTAAGAAAGAACATGGCGATGGTTGATGCTCCGTGGCTGGAGTGCACAATACCTCTCAACATACGCTAATATAGAGCATGCCTCAGTGCAAATAGCACCGTAACACATCTATGCTTGATGGTGCAGTGCTGAGCAATGGATACACCTACTACAATATCCATCAGATGCCATACAACTTCATACAGGTCCTACCTTTGCACTCCATTCTAAGTTGTTCAAATAGCAGCAAAATATTCTCATATTTAGGGTAAGGTGACTCACTATCTTCTGAGGGTGTTTCAGATGATTGTGATAAGTCATCAAGGTCATCCACAGCATGTATCTTTTTTTTGACCTATAAAATAAGTAATATTATTCCAAAATGTCCCTGAAGTATTTATAGCATATACTAAAAATACAGAAGTAGTATATATTCTCTTTTTATATTAACAGAAACATAAGTACTGGCTACTGTTTCTTAATAACTTTTTTAAAAGTAAGTGTCTTTACATATCAAAGGATTCTCTATTTTTTTACTTTACCTTTTACAATGTATCTTTTAATCTGTATATGTGTATTATTATAATGTATCACTTTACCTTTCATGTTATATTTTTAATAATATACTACTTTTGATTATTTTTTTTTATAATACCTTGCTCTTTGCATTAGATATTTTCTTTGTGGACCTAAAAAACAAAACAAAACAAAACAAAACAAAAATCAAAAAACCCAATATAATCCTTTCAGGCAAATATTGAATATATAAAACACAAAAAACACATAAAACTATAGTTTTTGTACATAAAATTTCAGCATTTGTAAATTTATTTCTCCTGCTCATAAAGTTTATAGGCTATTTAAAATATAATTTTCTAGAAAGGGAATTCAACTCTAAACCAAGGGTAACACTTTAGGGACAAAGAATACTATTACCACTAATATTGTTCATTAAATTTAGCTCAAGCTTTCTTACAGTTAAAGCAGAACAAAAATGTTATTTGATAGAAAAAATAATATTTTGCTATTATTTTTAACAAAACCAAAACCAAACTTTTATAGGCACTAAAACCCATTTAGAAAATATTACTTAGGTCCCTATGTGAGGGATACCCGCTTTTTTGTTACTTTTGGGGAAATCTTTTTTTTAATGCTGATAGGAGCTTACTTTTCAGGACTTACTATGTAACTTTTAGGCATTATTCTAAGCACTGTACATGTGGTAAACACAATTCTGTGAGGAAGGTAACATATTATGGAAGAATATATATTATGGAAGAATAAACTAGGTGAAGATAGGCCAGGTAACCTGCCCAAACACATACAGGTGGTAAGAATTTAAACCTAGGAATGTTTCACAGTACACGGGACCCTCAAAATTCACAGGGGTTATATTCTTAGAGCACTCGCAATTGTGCATAACTAAAAATTTCAGATATGGTCAGAAAAATGCCTATAAATGCTTGTTTTTACAGTTTAAACCCTAAAGCTATGTCTCCTGAAAGTATGTAATTTAATAAAATACTGTGTTAATAAAGTCTTTGGAGGTGTAGGGCACTTTGGCAGCACCTTTGGGATCTTAGGGCTTTCAAGAAGAACAAAACTGAGAACAATGGACAGAGAGTGAAGAGATTGGTTACAGGGCAGCAAATAATCAGCAGCAAGAACTGAATAACACTCTTGAATTGGCTACTTGCAAACCTCCTACAAAAAAACAGTTGCAGAGCATACTTGTAGTTTCTGTGAAATTGCAGGGATTCCATGAAAAATTATTAGTTAGATTCTAAGGAAAAATTTGTGACAGAGTGAGACCAGGAACTCCAAAATGTGGCATCATGGGGATATATTGTATGTTGTGAAATACTTATCTTCAAGTGTTTCTTTAGTGTTTTTAAGTGATATTAATATCACATTAACTTTTCCCACCAGCTTGAACCACTGGTGGTGTATGTGTGACTGCCTCATTGGGCAGCCCTGGGCAGTCATGCATGTATGCTCCACTGTAAATAGTGTTAATCCGTATTATCAGCCATTTTTACTTATAACCATACTAATTTCTGAATCTTGCAATATTTTTTAAAAATTAAAAAGTATAAACATGTTTTTCTCTACTAGATCATTTCTAGTAGTATGCAAATATACTCTAAAATCTTGTTAAGAGAAAAAAAATTTTAAACACCACATTCTTCTTGAGTACCACCTACTTCCCTAGCTTTCCCAGTGAAAGTTATCTGATGCATTTTCCACACTCATCCACAGCAGCCAGCTTCCTGTGTGACCACTGCTGAAACTGATCCTTGTCAAATTCACTTGTCCTCATCTTAGCCAACATTTGGCAGTCATGAAGTGGCTGGGTATTCTCTTGCTTTCCCTGTAGACTACCCTACTCTGTTTTATTTCCAGAACAAGTAATTCCTGCTAACATTGCTTTAAAGAAAATAAAGCATTTACTGATATTTTACCTCCCTTCATCTTCATCTGTGTCACTACAACCACTCTTCATTTGTAGTAGACCACCAGAAAGGGAACTGGCCTTCTTAAACACTGGGGAAATCACAGATTCTGTGGAGCTCCACTGTTCATTTTCATTCTTGTTTATTTTCCACAAAGGCATGGCAGGCCTGCTACTTTTAGAAAAAAAAAAGCCATTCAAGAAAATCAATGTTTTTTAGTCTACCAACAGAATTTTTTTAAAAAGCAATTTTGGAAAAATATCAACACTTCCCAATATTAATTTACTTATTAATTACAAACTAGTTACGAAGTACCAACTAAATACAAAGAGACATATATTCTCTGCTTAAAACAAACAAACATACAAACAATTCAAAGTGATCTGTAAAGAGAGAAAAGTTGTATCCAAGCACAAGGTAAAATTTAAAAAAGAGGTAAAATATAAGAGAGGAGATCACGAAGTTAAAAAGTAGCAGAAAACCATTCTACTTAAGAGAACAGGATGTAAGACAAAGATTCAGTCCATGGCATCTAGGTAGTTCCCAGGATCTTGACAGGAAAAAGAGGTAAGAGAGGCACACTACGTCTACCGAACGAGGGCACTGCACCGAACACCTCTTACGGAAGTGAGTAGATCTGTGCAACATTTTGGTTTTGTTTTTAAATATATCAGTACTGAGTTTAAATAAAGTTAGAAAAATCTCATAAGAGTGTCAAACAAGAAATTGGGGAAATATCTTGAGGACAAAAATCTTACTTTAAAATACCCGTATGTTATTACATGTAAGTTTACAAAAGGAACATTCTGAATAGCAATGATTTGGCTTGAAAATAAAAGATTTTGTAACTTTTCTATATTTTATCCTGGTACCTAACCATAAAATAAAAGCTGGATTTACCAACAAATCACTGTAATTATTTTTTATGGAATAAACAAACATAAATTGTGATAATGCTGTCACACCTACACAAATTGACACAGAGTCTGAAATTTGCCATGGGAGATTATGTTGTTAGATAAGCATGAGCCCCTAAAAGTGCCACAATCAAAAACAGCTATTTACAAAAAAGTTACTAAGGCTAAAAATCTAAATAAATAGATGTGGGATGGGGTAGGGGAAATATTCCAAAGAGCAATTACTAAACAATTCCTCTTCAGCCCAACTTCAAAAACAAGGTTACAGCTCTAGAACATGAAACTGTCTTCATTTTAAGCAGCTGACAGAAAGTAACTTTTAAGCAGAAAACATCTGGTTGAAGTTGGCTCAAGCTTAGGAAAGGACTGAGCTGCAGCTGTGTAAAGCCAGTGTTCTTTCAATCAATGGCCACTAGCTTCACTCACCAACCAACCAAGCAACTAAGCAACCAGCCAACCAACATCAACCAATTAATGCCAGTTTTTTGCTCTCTGCAAGGCAAACTCATACATATGCTTAAAGTACCAGCCAATTAACAATATTACTTGAATAGCTACAGACATCAACCCACTTACCTTCTGAAGGCCAACCTGTCTTTACTTTCCAAAACCACATACAGTGGTACCTGAGTTCACAAACTCAATTCTCTCCATGATCCTGGTTACAAACCAAACTGGATGAGACCTGAATCAAATTTGAATCAAATAGGGTCAACACTGAACCTAACCACTGATTTTTTCTTCTTTTTTTTAAGACAGCATCTCACCATGTAGTGCAGGCTGGAGTCTTAAACTAACGGTGATTCTCCTGCCTCAGCCTCCAGAGTGGTAGGATTATAGGTGTGTGCCACAGTGCCCAGCTCAACCACTGAATTTTATTCTGTTCTCACCTGACTCAGTTTGCGACCAGAATCATGGGAAGAATCAAGTTCATGGGCTGAGGTACCACTCAGGCAACTGTGTTGTAAGAGACTGTGCCCAACCAGCATAACTCTCTCCACAGGAAGCAATAAAGTGCACTCAAATTTTGCCCTTTAATTTCAGTTATTGAAAATTTTAGTTTTTCAGCCACAATCTTTTTTTTTGAAGCCCATTAAGTTTACTATCTTTATGTTTTATTTTTCTTAATAAAATACAAATGAAGCCTGCAATTCTTTTAATCCATTTAGCTATAAGTGAAACTATCCTAAAAGAATGAATAAACCCAATATTGAACTTTTCTTCCTATATGGAAAAATACTAATATAGAGTACCCAGCTTTTTAAAGCCAAAAACTATCAGAATGAACTTACATGAAACTTCTTTTCCAGTACTGGGGATTTAAAAGGGTGTTCTACCACTGAGCTATACCTCTAGCCTTTTTTTTTTAATTTTGAGACGGTGTCTTGCTCTATTTCCCAAGTAGGATTCAAATTTGCAATCCTCCTGCCTCAGCTTTTCAAGTCAAACTTTCATAAGCAAGAAATTAGTCTACTGTTTAAAATAATACAGAGTAAACTCCATTCACTCACTGAGTAAATACTGAGTAGCTATGTACTGCGTGCTAGGCCATCTTCTAGGTACCGATGATATGGTAGTAAACAGACACAAATTCTAGGTATATACTCAACAACAATAAATAAAACAGGCAAAATATATAGTATGCTTGGGGAAGGAAACTAAAGCAAAGAAATAAAGTAATCTTATTTTATAAACTGAATTTTATAAGTTATATATAGAATCACTGCTGAAAAATACAGTTGAGTGCATTATCTTTAAAAAGAAAAGGCATTATCTTTCAAAAGGAGAATGATATACATGCAGGGTACCTTTAAAAGACTGACTTAGGACATTAGCAGCTAACTTGGATTTAGCTTAGGCAGCAAATCAGGGCCTCTGGAATAAATCCAGCCTATTATCTATTTTTATAAATAAATTTTTCTTTTTTGTGGTGCTGGGATGGGCCCCAAGGCCTCTTGAGTTCTAGGTGAGTCCTCTACCATTGAGCTATCTCCCAGCCCTATAAATAAATTTTACTTGGGGCTGGGGATTTAGCTTAGCGGCATAAGCGCCTGCCTTGCCAAGCGCGCGGTCGTGAGTTTGATCTCCGGGTACCAATTTAAAAAAAAAATTTTTTTTTAATGAAATGTAGCCACACCCACTCATTGACTGTCTATACAGATTCTGGATGACCACAAGAGAGACTTCATGCCACAAAGCCTAAAATATTTACTATATGGATCCTTGCAGAAAGAGTCAATTCCTGGTTCAGTATATGAAAGATTCTTTGATGGCACTTTTAAGAGATTTTACCCAGTGTATTGAAAACTAATTGATCATGGATCCTTTGGCAATCCCTGAACAATATTCAGATGAACATGAAGGTCCAGATTAGAGAACCTATATTTTGAGAAAAAAACAGAAGTCTAACAGCTACTAATTTTCTTGGTAATAGGAGTATCAGTGTAGCATACAACTTCCTTTTGCAACTCGGCACTTATTACAAATATTACAACAAAATTTGCTAAAGATGTATCATTAAACTAAATACCTTAAATATACTTTGTGAAATAATCACAATGAATAGATTATTATCTGATGACTGCATGCTATATTATTTTATGAATATAACAATTCAACTATTTCCTTACTGTTAAGTATTTAGACTAGTTCCTTACTGTTAAGTATTTAGACTATTTCCATTTATAAGAATGCTAGTAAAGGGGCCAGGGATTTAGCTCAGTGGCATAAGCACCTGCCTGGCAAGCACGAGATCATGAGTTTGATCCCCAGTACAAAAAAAAAACAAAAAAAACCTGATTCACCATGGTTAAAAAAAAAAGCTAATAAATATCCTTTAACATATGAATGTACATAGCATATTTATACACGTATTATCAACATGTTATACAGCCTTAATGTTCATTATATATTAAGTATATTCACTCACCTATTTTAGGCCATAAGTAATATATAGTAAATGTCTTTAATACCTACATTCATATGTATATTTATGGGTCATGTATTCCTTTCTCAGAAGGATTCAGTCTCAGGAGAGAAAGTGTTAGATTAAGAGGATGATACATTTGAAATTTAATTAATGCTATTAAACTACTCTAAAAAGTGTTTAATAATTTCGTTTACTAACAGTACATGATAATGTTTGTTTCCTCAGACTGGCCAATTCTTACTATTTTTTAAAATAAAGCATTTCTAACTATAATTGGAAAAAATGAAATCTAACAATGTCTATATTTTTCCAACAGGCATACAAAGCTGAGTATCTCTAGTGAAAAGATATAACTACTTAATCACAAATATTGGCTCAAATTAGATTTAGTTTTATAGAACAGTAGCAACTATCTATAATCAAATATTGCCATAGTCTTACCTATCATGCTCTTTGTTCTCCTGAATAGGAAATTGCTGGGTATCAGTTTTTCCATTATTTCTTTGTTGAATTAATCCATCATTGTCATCAGCAGTGGCATCACACAGGTTTTCTGCTATTTCCATATCATTACTTACTTGCTTTGTTTTTTCCTCAACCTTTAATGAAAGTTTGATGTAAAGGATAACTTACTTTTCACTCATTAGTTTTATTGACTGTTTAAATTCATTGTATTACTTGACTCAGTTCAATCATCATCATCATTATTATTATTCTGGTACCAGGAATCAAATTCAGGACTTTGTATATGTGTATGCTGCTGAGCTATATTCCTGGCCCATTAACTGTCATTATTTCAGCCCATAAAAACATTTATTTTTTGATGCAATACTGGTGATTGAACCCAGGACCTTCACACTGAATTACATCCTCAACTTTTTATTTTTTATTTTCAGACAGGACCTTGCTGGGTTCAACTTGCCAAGGCTGGGCTCAAACATGTGATCCTTCTGCCTCAGCCTCCCAGAGGTGGTGCAGCCTCCCATGCACCACCATGCCTGACTCATAAAAAAATATTTTTGTGTAGTAATACTTTATTACTACAGATCAATGAAACTTTTGTAATTCTGCTCCATTTCTGTTTGAGCAAAAGAAACTGACCTTTCCAAATTTCAAAAAGCACTAATTTTATGCTTTTATTTTCATTTACTTTGCTATCCAACATTTTTATTTCTTGTATTACTTGCAGAAGTAAAAAGGCAAATACAAAGTGGGTTGTCTTCTGTTTAAGAGTAGGTGCTACAGTGGGACTTTCAATAACAAAAGGAAGCTTACGATTTCTGCACCAAGGTATTCTTTCCCCACCTTTAACAATCTTTTCCCATTTGTACACTGTACTTTGGATTTCAAGACAGTGCAGGTACTCACTGAAATATATACTTAAGTCAATGTTGACCACAACGCAAGAAGCACAGGAAGTAGGAGTAATTCAGCTTAAATGATTCCTGCAAAGCTCCTCAGTGGCATTACCCTGCATTTCATGGCACCAAAAGGGAATACAATTTCATAATGCTAGAATAGACAACTTACCAGATGAACTCATCAAATCAAGCCAGTAAATTACAAGTGCAACTTTTGGCAAGATAATGTAATGGCTTTATGGGATATGAGAAGCCTGACCTATTTTTACAGAATACCTCTACCTTTTTGCTTGTCTTTCAAACTCAGTGCATTTCAGAATTTAGTTTGCTAGTCAGGAGTCAAACACCAAAATGAATTTTTGATTGAGGATTATTTTTCACTTGTGATAAAACCACATATGCCAAAATTTACCAAACTTTATAAAACAACTTAATGTAAAGGGCTGACTCACCACACACAAATTTAGGAGCGGCAATAATAAATATGTGGAAGAATATAGCACAGGTTTGTCAAAATCACTACAAGTGGTCATCCTGGAATTCTACATTCCAATTATTTGAGTAAAAAAAGGTAAATTTGCACACATGAAAGCACAAAAATGAACTCGTTTGACTATGAAGATTCATGGTAACTCTCAAACCTAAATATATTTTTATATCTATTCTCACCCATTGCCTCTGTCTCATTTCAGTCTTCTTTTATGGTTTAAACATAACAAGTGCAATTTATCGTTAAACCAATAGAAAAAGAAAACCCTAGAAATTATTTTTTTTAAAGCAATTTCCGCTGTGCTTATCTTGGCTCAGGTCACAAGGCATGGGGCTAAGTTGGTGTCCCAGGTAACATGCAACTTGAGAGACTCACAGAAAGAGTGAAGAAGGAACAAGGATCAGAAGTGTTTTCCTGAATTCCTATTATTTACCTAGTAGAAATGAACTATTTCTAGACACGTTTTTGTATTTAGATAACCCCATTTTATATGTGAGCTTTCCACAAGTAGAAACCCAGAAGAGAAAAATGGACTAGCACTATGTGAACTACCCTTGTGCGTTTTGCAAGGGCCCTGTCACTGAACTACCAGATAGGCCTTTGTAATTTTATTTGAGACAGGTCTTACTGAGGTGCCCAGGATGGGACTGCAATTGTAAGCCTCTTGCTTCAGCCTCTAAGGAGCTGGGATTACAAGTGCGCACTACCACACCTGGTTTTGCTGGGGGTGCAGGGGGTACTGGTGGTTGAACCCAGTACTGTCACAGGCAGCTGTATCCCTTTTACCAACTTTTAGTGTTGGCTTTTTACTGTAGGGTTTTGCTAAGCTGCTAAAATGCCCAGTGTGGGCTCAGACTTGCTATCTTCCTTCCTTGGCTTCCCAGATTGCTGGGAAAACAGGTCTATGCCACCACACTCAGCTTACTTAAACTTTCCTTTCTCCAGAACCAAGAACTCTTGCTTATAATGTGTCCCTTTCATGCTTAAACCTTTGCTGGTCTTGCAAAATCACAATCAACACTGGAGAAATCCAGAAGATTGTAAGTAACTTGAAAAACCATATTTAATAAATTGGTAGATTCAAGGAGAAATAGATGAAAGTCTAACCAATTATGAACTGTCAAAACTGAACCAAGAAGGTAGTCCAGTAACAAGCAATGAAACTGAAAGAAGAAATATGGTTACATGTACATATTACAAATGGAAAGAGATCTAGAGATGGATTTAAGGAAGAGGAGGGCAAGGGGAAGCAAAAAGGACTATGATATGTACAATATGTATCTATACCTACTCCCCAAGATGAATGTATTTATCATGAATCATAAATGCGCACTAATAAAAAATGTTTGTTTCACTTTTAGAGTTTTCAAATAGTGGCTCTTGCTAAGGACAAAGAATCATTTTGTATTCTTCACAGATTTCATCAATCTGTTTAACTAATTTGGGATGAGTTGTACATTTATTTTCTACTCTAAATTGCCTTTTTGGATCAACATTTCCTTATACTTTTTCACATAAGCACATCTCAACTGTAGACAGACAGCCTCTCTATCACAATCCATACTCCTTTCTGGTTCCTGAGACACTTTTTGCAGATGTGAAGTGGAAGATTAGTTTTCCTTGTTTGACTGTCAGATGTCTTTTCAGTAGGGGTGCATATTTTTTAAATAATCATACTTACATAATGTCATGGTTTATGTTGGTGGCCCCCAGGCCTCGTGTATTTGCATTATGCATTTGTGATTGGTTCATTGTCTAGTGCTTGGATTGGGGGTGTGAGTGCTACACCGGCCTAGGGGTGGAGCCAGGATGTGATGTAATGGCAGGAAGAAGGTGCTTCTCTCTCTTTTGCTGGTTTCTGCCTTGCTGTTTGCAGCCGCCATGAACTGTGGCCCCGCCATGCCAGCTTGCCTTGGAGCCAACTCAGTATGGACTGAAACCTCCAAAAACTGTAAGAAATAAACCTTTCCTTTCCCAACTCTGGGCATCAGGTATTTTGTCTCAATGATGAGTAAAAAGTAGCTAAGACACATAACCAAAGAGTTTGGAAAAAGGGAAAATAGAACATTAAAATTTAGCACATTAGATTTCTTAAACGTAGCTACTTCTTCCTCGGTGGATTGTAACAAAGAAGTGAAAAATAATTTATCTTACTCAAAACAAGAAAACAACATGAACCAGGAAACTTAACTTTATCCATGTTTGTTCGGACTGAATTTAGGTATGTGCTAAATTTACCAAAAATAAATTAGGTCATTCTTAATATTACAAATTCTTTCTCATATAAAGATATTTTACCTATCATTTGTTATGGCTTGTGACTAGATGTCCCCTCATGCAGTCATAAGGATTTCTCAAAGGTGGCTGAATCTAGAGTGTGTGATGTTGGGATTAACAGTATGTAACTACTAACTCAGTTCACCGAGTAGTTTGGCATAACCCTAATCCAGGTAGTCTGGGTGAGATAAAAGGTGCAGAAAGATCTTGTTAAGGTCTCTTGCTGCTTTTGCTATCTTCTGGTGCCATGAGTGGTTATCACTCTGCCATGCCATCCTGCCTTGGAGCCAGCAGATTATCAACTGCAATCTCTACAAATGGTGAGCTAATTAAACCTTCCTCCTTTAACTTTGGGTGTTGAATATTTTGTCTTAACAATGAGAAAAGACACCTTTCTTTACCCCGGGAGCCCTTACAGTGCATCAAAGTCTTTTTTCTAAAGATCAGTACCTTGAGTACCATGACAGTGCTATGCATCTATGTAAACTACATTTGTTAAGTCCAGTTCTAATATACTCTAATGTCCACTAAAGACAGTCGATGAAATAGTCACCAATTCCTTATATTGAAATAAGAACGCAAAAAAAAAAAAAAAAAAAAAAAAAAAAAAAAAAAAAAAAAAAAAAAAAAAAAGGAAGAAGAAAGCTATTGTTTGTATCCTAATACCAGGGTCTCATTTTAGAAGGTATGATTCTCTATAGTTGTGTTGATTCTATGACCACTCAATGTAGACAATGAAGTCAGTTACAGACTGTCAGTTAAGAACAATTAAATCTCTAACTTAGGATTGGAAGATGCAACTGCAATGTTGAGCCTCTGGGAATGATCACCATTTAGCATGCATCCAACACAGTGGTTGTCACTGTTCCATTGTTCCTAATGTTAGTTGCTTAAGGAAAAGGCCCAAACCTGGTCTCCCCTTCTTCATCATTTAAGGAGATTACACAGATGGAAGCACAGACAATGTGCGCAGAAAATTTTGCCTTAATTCTAAAGTTTAACTTAAGTTACTATAGATTCTAAGAATAACTTGTTTATAACCAATTTTTTTTTTTTTTTTGGTACTGGGAATCAAACTCAGGACCTTGTACAGGCAGGCATTTGTGCTGCTAAGCTATATCCTCAGCACAGCTAAAATATTTTAAAAAACAAGTATTAAATCATGACCTACTGATTCTAAAATTCTAGTCAGAAAAGTAGTTTCATTTGGCTTATACTATATTATTAAAGTGAGTAAAACAATATGAAATCAGAAATACAAATTTAAGGGCCAGGGATTTAGCTCAGTAGTGTAAAGCACACAGTTCAATCCTTGGTACAAAAAATAAAATATATATATGAAAATTTAAATTTTTACTCACCTGGTCCGGGCTATTTTCACAGCCATCAAGTTTTTTCTGCTTTTCCTTTGGTGTCACTTCTATGTCTGGTTCATCTGAAAAATGTATATAGGTAAAATAAACTACTAAGACAGTTAGATAAAAAGTAAGAGTCTTTATAAAATAGAAAAAAATTAATACAAACGTATTTTTATTTTCCCAGTTAAGAATTTGAATTAAACCTAATTTTTAGCTGAATACTTATGTAGAAATACTTTTAGTTATCCACAAAAAATAGAGGGACTGCAAAGGATGTTTTCCTAGGTTAGTAATGCCAGAGATCGATGAAGGCAGATAGACGAGGCTGAACATGGAGAATTAGAAGGCAGACGATGAAAACCCACAGGTAACTTTAAGACGCTTGCACATTAATGCTTTAAGAGTGGCTCATGGAACAACTATTTCTAAGAAGTCAGTATGTAATTTGTCAAGCAATAATTTTTTTAGGTTTTTTTGTTGTTGTTCTTTTCCTTTTTTCCTTGGAATACTGTATTGTTGCTACCCTTTATTCTGTTTTGTTTTGTTTTTTTCTCTTTAAATAAAATTATTAAAAAAAAAAAAAAGAGTGGCTCATGGCCAGATTTGCTCTGGAGATGAATCACTCTAAATAGTGATGAGGATGAATATGGGAGCCACATGAGTAAAAGGAAAGAGATAAACTAATAGAAGCAAACAGTGCCAAGTAAAGCTAATACAGGCCTGAATCTCTTGAGACAGTCCACAACTGTTTCCAGAAACATTTCATATATAAAATTATAAGTGCCTGTTAATAGAGTGAATTTTTATTAAATGAAAAAATGTATAAAGCTGGGTCCTTGGAGAACCAGACTCTACTCCTTTTCAAAAGGTGTCAATGAAATGTGAAGTGAACTACTTGATTTTCTTCAAGTTGCCTGAGTTTATCTGTAGAACATGTTTCACCCGTTCCTATGTTGAGGGAACTCATTAAGCGTTTTGTTTAAATGTTACTGCTTCTTGAGTTTACCAAGTTCAACAACACGTAAGAGCAGGCTTGATGGTGAAGCTCAGTGGTAGAGTATACACTTAGGATTTGCAAGGCTCTGAGTTTACTTGAGTTTAATCTCCAGCAAAGGGGAGGTGGGGAGGAAGACAAGGAGAGTGGGAGAAGCAGAACAGTCCCTTGTAGGGTTAACTAAGTTTGGATTTGAATCCTGTAGTCACTACTCTAGGAGATAACACAATTTTTGAGACATGGTAAGAAAATCTGTATTATGTCACAAGATTTGTTCCTATTGATGTAATCACATGTTTAAGGACACTGGATTAATTGCTACATATTGGATGCCATTAATCAACAGACTGTCTTAGTAACTGATTTTATTTATTTTTTAAAAGACAGGGTTTTATTATGCTGTCTATGATGCCCTCACATTCCTAGGCACAAGTGATCCCTCTACTTCAGTCTTTCAAATAGCTGGAGCTAAAAGCATATACACCATGCCTGGTGAGATTTTCATATGTTACTTTTAAATGATACCGAATTCCTTAAACCAGAATTCCTTGTGAACTACCATGGCTGAGGAGAACCTACATAGGAAATTCTCAGTGACTTTCACTAATACTGTGAAAATCAATCTATATGAACTCACAGAAATTGTAAGAAATAATTTAATGCATGGTTTTGGAGTGCTGTTTTTTGAATTATACTGCAAATAGTTATAAATAATGACTGTGAATTTAGAGCACTCAAAATAAAAATAAAGGAGTTGTATCTGAGTAGCAATCTGTAGATCTCTACCTAGTTTTTCCATCAAGCTCTCAGTATGTTGGCACTTACTCTCAAGTTTATGCTAAGTACTTGCCTAAACAAAATTACTCTTCCTTCTAATTTTCTTCATTATTTGTACCTTGCTTTGTTAGAGAAATAGGACTGTCTTGTGAAAAGATACTGTTTGGTTGTCACTTACTTAGGAAGAGTAAAATAAAAAGCAAATTGTACCATCAAATGATTTCTGAAAAGCTGGAACTATAGTATTATAAAACCATGCAGAGATACTCCAGGTTGAATTCACTATTTATTCTTTATTACCTCCTTTCTGCTGTTTTTGGGTTGCTGTCACTTGTACGACATGGTGAGTACAACTGCCTGACAGAAACACAGCTCCAGTATTAATTGTTTTTTACCTATTAATTTTGTCTTCTCAAATTCTGTGGATGGTGGTGGACTTTTAATCACCAATTGTGTTACAAGTGGATATTTATCATCCAATTTCAAATTCTCTGATCTCTGACAAAGTCTTATTAGTGAGGGCCAAACTAGTAGAACTCTAATCTGAATCTGAAAATAAGGTTTTATTTATTTAGATGATGCTACAAATGTGACTAACATACAAATTTTTTCCTCGGAGGCAGTCTCATGTGTTTCTCTGCCCCACAACTCAATGCTGCCCAGGGCTTACTGTACTTCATAGCTTCTGTACTTGCCACTTGGATGAGTTTGATTATCATCATCTCTCATTCTTCTGTTTTTATTACTATTATTCTGATTGACCCAGAAATCTCTTTTATATAATTTGTTTTTCCAGTAATGTTTACTTTTAAGACTTCAGAGACCTAAATTTTATTTCTTTGGTATGAGACAGCAAATGTGCAAATAAGGAGCAAAATGTATAAAAGGTATTGTGAAATAGGAAGAAATTGTTTGCAAGAAAGTGGGACTGGGTGGAAAGGAAGGAAAGGGGAAAAAAAGACTGTATACTTCTTAATGAAATTGAACATACATGTTTAAATATCACACTGTTTCTCTAGTGGGAGAAACTGGAAGGGTAAATAAGGACCAAAATGTATACCAGATACTGGGAAATAGGAGGAAAATATTCAAACGGGAAGGAGAACGAGAGATGCAGAGGGCAAAAGGAAGGAAGGGAAAAGGAAAAAAATAGATGGAAGAAAATGGAAACAAAGCTTTGGTAAATAAGGAGGGACAGAGATGTTGAAGAAGAGGGGATTGGGGAAAAAAGCATAGAGAAATATCACATACAGGTACACCTTCCTCTAATGAGTGTGATCAGTATGTATATGTAAAATGTACCAATAAAATTAATTTAAAAATAAATAATTGCCTATTTTAATATAAACATATACAGTATTCTTTGTAAAGTCTAAAGGCATGGACTTTAATGAACATATTACTTTAAATTACAAAAACTACAATAAGATAATCTTCAATATTCCAATATCTTCAGAATTAACTTTTTTTTGTTGTTGCTGTTGGTAGCAGGCATTGAATTTACAACTTCATGCTTGCCAGGCAGGTGATTATGCCACTGAGCTAAATCCCCGGCCCCAGAATTCACTTTTTAAGGCTGGGATAACACCATAAATTGCTATGAAAATTGGTCGCTTTAAGTGGCTAATTGTTCCCATGTGAAATCTGGTTTAGTCTAGGTCAGTGGTGGTGAGCCTTTTGCATGCATGCTGCAGTGGCTTCACCATCACTGATCTAGACACACATTAGATCCAAGGAATGCAGAGTGCCAGGAGACAGGAAATGAAAGTGTAACAAAAATATATCTTTTTTTCTCTATAAACAAAATTGTTAGATTTATGGTTTTTAAGACAAAGTGAAAGAAAAAGGAAATACAGAGGCTAAAAGTCAGTTCACTGTGAAGAGTCCCTTTGTCATGTGGCTTTCATGAACCTTAAGTGTTGTTTAAATGGTGCTTTCACAGCGAGTTAGAATCCTTAGAGTTTAAGATCCACTCAAGGGGTTTAAAAGGACAAACAATACTAAACATTTTTGCCATTTCATGCTCATTCTCTTTATTAGGGCCCAGCACAGTGGGGTTTTCAGAAATGTTATGTGTCACATGTTACAGTTCTAATGATTAATGAATCACAGCTCTAATAGATATTGGAATATATGACTGCATGCTTCTATTTTACCTCTTTCAGATTTAATTTCTAGTAGAGTGTCAATAGATCTAACACACTTGGACAGAAGCTTTGTAGAATCTGTACTAATTTTTAATACTATAAAATACTGTAGAAGTACTTAAGGTCAAAGTTTCAGAATCACTGTTTTGAAGGACTGGATCTATCAGTCATTAAGGAATATTTCCCATTTTTAATAATTGAAGATATGAGACACAATAAATATATATTCATAATGGTCTGCTAATGAGAACATTTACTTATGATCATCAATGTATCAACGGTGAGATGAAATAATAAACACAATTGACATGCTATTAAGTAAAGCCTTAAATAGGTAAATGACAAAATTACAATAAGCACTTTGTTGTTGTTATTGTTGTTTTTAGAGAGGGGATCCTGAGTGCCAGTGAACCTCTTGCAAAACCTCCTGAGTTAACTGGGACCAGGGCCGCACCACAGGGCCCAACTTTCTAGTTAGCATCCACCAACTTTGGAAAAATCCTAGAATCCTGTAATAAGTTATGTCGATCCCTAACAAGTGTAAGAATCCAAGCCAGAAACACAGGGTATTGAAACATAAGTAGAAACATCTTAGTACATTAAAAATTTTTGTTCTCTTATGCTTATAAGCACCTTGTAAACATGAACACCAACAAATACACTTGTATTACTTATGTCAAAGCCTTCCAAAAGTTTGGGGGAAAAAAATGAGATGACTGTGGGCATCACAAATATTTTAATGTAATGTACTTCTTTCTAGAGTAAGCTGTATGGCTAAATTTACCTGATTTGAATGTCTGTACATCCTTCATTTCCACTGCTTCACTTGAAACAGAATCTTTCATTTCAATGGCAGGCTAAATGGGTTTTAAAGTAAAATATTTAGTAAGTACTATATAGTTCATTAAATATGTAGTTAATTCAAAATACAAAGTTATTACCTTCAAGTGAAGATATTTCTCAGGTGATTCTAAAAAGCAAAAGGGAAACAATCATTATATGTAAATATGAGAAAGCTAAACACACATTCATGCAGCTAGTACAGAGCTGAATCCTCATGCTTGGCTTTGGAAATGATTACTTTAGGTTTTGTGTTTTCTTCTCTATGGGTTAGAACAATGTGACAGAAAAATTAGAATACAGGTCTAATTAGACATGCAGTTCAGATTTTCAAAGTGAGACTGTGCCTCCCACAACCATAACTAAAATAGAAAGTGAACATGTATCAATGTGCACATGCTGACTGATGGAGAAAAAGTGATCTCGGCAAGTCATGACCCTGAGAGGATGAACGTCAAAGCTGATGGTAGAAGATAACAGAAAACAACTTTAACATAACACATCAACCATTTATAGACAATTACTCTACAAGTATTTGTGCTTTTCAATTTGTCCTGCACCTCAGGTAGTACATAGTTTGGTAACAGTTTAGTGTAATATGAAATTAATGTCTTATCAAAGAAAGGTTTTAAATCAATTAGCTTAGATATATACTTGTAGAATAATGGTTAACAAATGCATTTTTTCCATACCCTTGTGGGCTACAGGTATGCCTACATCTCCTGTATCCTCTAGTTTAGCCATCTTAAAGTTTCTTGATCCACTCATGCAAGAAGGGATATAAACCACATCTAAGAAATAATGCACAGTAAGTTTTCAATATTGAAACATAGTTATCAAAAAGGAAAAGCTGAATTGTCACAGAATTATTAGATACCAATAATTTTTTATATTTCAAAATCAGTATAATAGTTACTAAAAAGTAACAATTATGGTATTCAATGAATGAACTCGACAATGGCTTGTTTCCAAAATTGATTTGGTACATTATGTTAGTATTTAAAGGATTTGTGTGGAAAAGCTACTATATCAAAACTTAAGTTATTTGAGAAAAAAAAAAGTCAATGCCTCTATATAAAAGTTAATTTCACTTGAATATTTATCAATTTAACATAAAGCTTGGGTGCCTGATAGTTCTGGAGAGGAGGTAAATGGCTACAGTGAAAGCCTTCTTCTCTGCTCCTAAGCATCTCTGCAGCAGCAACCATCCACTCTTCTGTTTGTGTGCACAAGCACTGAACCCATTAGAAGTGAATTCTCTCAAGTTTCATCACCATTAATTCCCAAATCACCTGTCTGCTTCCTTCCTTTCTCTAAACACTCCCAGTTCCTTTCAAAAGCAATCTCTAGTTCTATGGTCTTGATTCTTTCCATTTACTTCTTTTTATGGGTTATTCCTACCACTTCTTTCTTTGACAGTAGTATCTTAGAATTATACTTTCTATTTCTTCATCCTCTTTGTTCTTTCTCCTGTGGCTAGAAACATTTTCAGAAATAAAAACAAAATTTATGCTTTCCCTTGACCCCCCTCTTATGTGTTGAACTATTTATTATCAAGTGGCTCTTCACCCAGATTTCCCTGGTGGGAAGTTGATACCCAGCCACTTCTAGTGTGCAAGGACTCACTAGCAACACAGGATCCAGACGGGCTGAATCATAGGTGTGGCTTAATAAGGTCTCCATTAGGGACTGTGTCCAGTGGGAAATGAGACTCTTCCAAGTCCTACCTTACTTTATCTTTTTGGAATTTAGCATCAAGCTCCTCCTCATCATGTTCCCAAATTGAAAATGCATAAAAAGTCATAAACTTTCTAATGGACTTTTTATTGAGGCTGTGACATTCTCTCACTAACTAACCGTTCAACTAACCTCACTAACTAAACAATTCCTTTATTCTGGATATACTACCTGGTTAAATAGCAACATTTTTTTAAAAGTGGCAATATTTTATATGAAATTCTGCAACCAAAATTGTGGAAAGAATTAAGTTCATGAACCAAGGTACCACTGAAAATCACATACAGCTGACATGTATGTTTGTATGTATCTGTGGTAAATAAAACATAGCTCCACGTAATCTAGTAGTTCAGTTCTTGATGCCTTCTCAATGGTAAGAAGACAGGAAAAGTAGAAAAATTCTGCTCTACTTCTTACTCAAGATTTGGTACTAAAATATAATTCCTATACTTCTCCTACCTTGCTCTTCCTTTTTCTAACGAATTACTTTATTTTCCTACCCTCCATATTTCCTTTTTTCTTCATTTACTCCCTGTATTATTGTTCTTATTCTTCACTCCTCTTTATTTTCTAACTTCCCTCAGATCTTAGAATAGCTTGAACTGGGACTAATCATTATTGCTCCTTTACTGACTCTCAAATTTAACCTGTTGCTGAAACTTGATAATATATATATTATTACTATTTTACTTCTCTTTCTCGTTACTGTATACTTAATAGGTAATTTTCTTTGGCTATTAGAATATAGCAATGCTGTGGTTTTAAATAAACATATTGTCAAATGATTTTTCTGAAAAAATTATAGTTTCATATGGATTTCTTACCTTCTACTTGTCTATTTCCTGCATGTTTTCCTCTTTCATCTGGAGCCACAGATAAAGGATCAACAGACTTCTGTGGAAGATTTTCAGAGATACTCTGCTAAAATTAGTACAGCAGTAATGCATTGTATAAAGATTTCCTAATCATTTTCTAAGAAGTAATCCGATTTTTCTATCTTAAAGCAATTAGATATAATATGGGAAGCATGTACTAAAAACCAAAACATCTCAAATGAGAACCTTCTGTCAAGCCCACTTTGTATCTCCACATGGGTGCTGACTTTGTAAAGCAGGCGTGGAAAGTCACAGGAGGGATTCATAGACAAAACTCTCTCTGATGTGCATATTTCAACCTAGCTTAAGAATATGACTAACTCTACTTTGCATTACCCAACAGGATAACATTACAAAAATACAGATTTAAATGAAATATTTTCAAATTTAAGATATTTTTATGACTTTTATTTTTATGTTTGTGATATATAATAATTACAATTGTTTTGGGGAACTGGTACATATGTTATCATTGCTTGATCACCTTTGTTCCCTTTACACACTACTCTCCCTTTACCTGCACTGATTAAACAAATTCTTGTTAAGTACACGTGCTCTAACTCAGCATTAAACATGTCATCACAGAAGTCATTTTAGTGTTAAAATACTCGATAAACTAAAAAACTTCAGAGTGTCATGTTGAGTAAAAACAACACTGCAAAAGCTACTTCATTTATGTAAACAAGGGCTTAGAAAAAAAACTATTTTGGGGTAAAATTTTTACTGATAGGACAAATGGCTGAAAGTGAAAATATACTAAAAACTTTGTTATTTTTGAGTAACAGCACACAAATATTACACACTATAACTGCTTCCCAATTAAGTAAGAACTGCCAAAAATATAAAAAGACAATGAAAAGAGCAGCAGCATAAAAGCTTTTATTTATTAAGTGCCAAAAAATGTGCCACATGTTTATTTGTATGTTTTCTTTTCTGTTATAAAACTATAAATGCGTACGTATGATGAAAATTGCTGTACTCCCTGCTTCCTGGTCACGGCTCATGGCTCTCTGCTCTTTGTCCACAATGTCCTCCTAGATTTTCCTGTGGCTGGTTCCTTCTCACCCTTAAGTTAGCAGCAGTTCACTCTCACTCCCATTTAACTACAGACCCCACTCAAAATTCTCTAACCTAGCCAGGCATGGTAGCACACAGCTATAATTTCAATACTCTGATAGGACGAGGCATGAGAATCACAAGGCCTGGGTAATGTGGTGACTCAGCAAGACTCTGTCTCAAACTGAAAAAGGGGCTGGAGATAGTGCAATGTGAAGACCATAGGTTCAATTCCAAGTATTGAAAAACATGTGCTTGTTGCTTTTCTGGTCTTTTACTACAGCATAATACTTCGATATATGCAGTGTCCAACAACCTAGCACAGAGTGGGTACTTAAAAACAGAATTCAAGGTCAAAACATTTAAAATTTCACCAGGGAAGCCTCAAGCATCAAACTACTATATTCGAACAGGATATCTCCATTAACGGTTACTAACTTAGCATTTCCAAATCAGCAATCTACACACCCCTCCCAACTTTCTTAATCTTTTCTTGATACTATTATTTTGTTGTCCTCAGATTTAGAAAAAGCTTTCAACATTTATTCAGTCACTACCAACTCAGTAGATCATTCTATCTTACATTTATGTGTACATTTTACAGTTTTCAAAGTACTTTTACATTTCCTACATTTGTTCATTATATCTAAGAGGTAGACAATGTGCCATCATTATGTACAGTATCTTTATGTATAGTAAGGTCACTAAAAGCCAAATAAGTTAAATGATTTTTTCCAAGATTCAACTGTCACTAAATGACAGAATCAGAATACTAACATGTCTTGTGATTCCAACAACTGTGCTAGTACGATGCAAGAGCTGCTTAGACCTAAGAGATCAGGCTCTTTCCACAATGGTCACTTTAAGTTGTCATTAATTACACTTTCATCACTATAAGCATGGCTGCTATAAAGGCACTCAACACATTACACATTCAAAGTTGGTTTCTGCTTTTTTAAAATACTATAAAACCAAGCTGTGATAATAATGTCATGTATTTACAACTCCTCAAGTCCTTTCTTCTCCTGAATTATTCTTGCAGATCTATACTTTCTAATCCAAATATAGTAATACTTTCAATTCCCACTCACTATCTTTTCAAGTTACAAGCTGTAAAAATTATGATCCAAACATTTGCTCTGAATCTCAAGAGAACTTTTATTCATCAGCCACAGGCTGACTTGGGACAATTCTTTAGTTTTTAGATCAACTTAATTTCAAAATCTAAGCTGATTGCTTATAACATCTAAATCTTAGTTTCTAATTGCACTGGCTTCATTAAATGAATCCTCCATATGTAGCAGTGAAGTACTTAGCACTTCATTCATCCATTCATTCCTTCAACTGCAGTACAGGGGATTAAATCCAGAGCCCTTTGTATTGAGCCACAATCTCAGTGCTTTTTACTTTTTGTCTACTAAATAGCTAAACTGTCTAGGTGATTATTAACTATGGGTTAAAAAATTTGAGGAAATAATTTCTTACAGACATATGAAGAGGTGAGAAAATAAAATCAAATTATCCCCCTCTATATTTAAACTTCAATCAATGCTTATTTCACAAACAATAGACAATACCTCAGAATCCCAAGGTGATTCATCATCATCTTCTAATCCCAGTGCAAACATCATATCTATAAAATGTAGTCAGACATGTTAATGAGAACATTTATGGCTGTGAATTTTACATATCATATGCATTCATGAATATTTCAGTAAGATAAAAGTAAGAGTGAAAAGAATTTCAGTGAGTTGAAGCATTTTCAAAAAGAAGTTGGTGGAAGGAAAACAGAAGAAAAAATTTTAAAAGAAATGGATATCATCTTTTGGATCTACATACTATATAAAATAATAGTATATAAACAAGAAAAATTTTCACAGCTATTCACTAACTTACCAGTTTTATAATTTTTCTGTCCACCATCAACATTAGTCATACTGTCATTTGTTTGCTCTTGTGAAGCATTTTCAACAACAACCATATCATTTTCTGTCATTCTAATGACTGGCCCTGTTGCATTTTCCTATAAAAAAAAGACAACAAAGAACTAAATATGAAAAAACATACTTTTGCCCACCCACCCACTCAGTAAAATGGGAAAAAGCACAGGCAAATCTATCAGATCATATAGATTACTCTGGAAGAAGCTGAAAACTGAAAACATTCTGTAAGCAGATACAGAGATATACGAAAACAACTAAAAACAGAAAAGTATATTTCATTGGCTCTAAAATTGAAGTCCAAAGGTACGGACTAAAACCAAGAAAAGGCAGTTTTACCTGGGAAACTCAGGAAAAATCATAAATCTAGTGTCCTATTTTGAAAGGGAGAGAAAGCGCACACAGGAAGGGTGTCATGGGCTGTAATGGCTGATACACTGCATCAACTTGAGAAATTTAGAAGTTTAACTAAGCAAATCAGCAGGAAGCCAGGGTCTTGATTTTGTAAGCATCATCAACCTGTGCAACAGGAGAGCATGGAGATGATGTGAGTGCTACACCTGCCCTGGGGGAGAGTATGCTGCTTCCAACATAAGGGACGAAAAGGCTTGTTCCCTCCCCTTTGCTCTTGTTGCTTTTGCTGTCCTCTGCCACCTTGAACTATTGCCTCTCATCATGCCACTCTGCCTTAGAGCTAACTGGTTACAAACTGAAAGCCCCACAAACTGTGAGCTAAATAAATCTTTCCTTCTTTAATCTGGGGTGCTGGGTAGTTCACCTCAGCAAGCAAAGAAAAGTAACCAACAAGGGCATTCCAGATAGGGCAGCATAAACAAATGAGGCATGAAACAACAGAGCAAAAGAAAGCTGCTCAAGTAATGTGACAAAACTAGAACACAGTTCCTGGAATGGCATGGGCAGATAAAACAGGAGCATCAGGGGCCAACCACATGAGACTCATCTCAGGTTGAAATGGGAACTTTCCCTTTGTGTAATGGGTATCTGCAGATTCTGGCCAGCAGTATAAGATAGATTGACAGAGCATAATGGGGGAAGAAGGAACAAAAAAGACTATTATTTCTAAACGATGAGAGAGAAAATGAATTCAAATATAAAAAAATGGTGAGCAGAATATACGTAATGTGAAAGGCTATATGACTGACCAGAAGGATGGTGGGCCAGGATTTCCCAGCTCCAGAGATTCGGAGCCATTTACTATCATGGAAAGGTCAAAGTCAACATCCTCAGGGTGGATCATCAAATTTGAGGGGCCAAGGACTAAGCAAACACACTAGAAGTAGGAGTGGGGGAGCAGATGACCTTGCTCAGGAAATCATATAGACTCAAGAAGAGATAAGTATTTGTAAAATATAGCAAACCAAGGTAGTAATGCTAACTTATGCAAAACTGAAACTCATCAAATGAAAACAAGTGGGGGGAAATCCAGGGGATTCAGTTTTTGAATTATATACAGCAATATCTATTTCAAGGATATAAACATATAATGTTATTAATATATGCAAATACATATTTCTGGTATATTATGCTAATATGAATTTTAAAATTTAATAATGAGATTTAATTCTAAAACATCAATTTAGGATTTTGCAAAAAGATTCCTACTTAAAAGGAAATCTTCTAAGTTTTAAATGTAAGCTAGGTCTGGTGATGTGCACCTGAGGTCCCAGTTACTTGGGAGACTGTGGTGGGATAATCACTTAATTAAGCCTGGGAGTTTGAAGCCCACCTGGGGAACATAACACTATCCCATTTTGGAAAGGAAAAGTTTTAAACTGTAGAAGTGGTGATGTGTTCACAGAATTAGGTTTTTAAATAACAGTACAATATAAGAAAGAAGTGTAAAACCCTATTTTAAAATTTCTATTACCTTATACCAATAGCTCTAATTTTCTATTTATACCATATGAGATGGTAGTTAAAAGCTGAAGAAAGGTTGAAGAATGTTGTGGCGCATGCCTGTAATCCCAGCACTGACTGAGACAGGAGGATTAATGTGAGTTAGAGGCCAGTCAGGGCCACATAGTGTGTCCATGGCCAGTGTGAATGACATAGCAAGACACTGTCTAAAAAACAAAAACAAAATAGCTGGCCATAGTGCTGCATGCCTGAAATCCTAGCACGTGGGAAGCTGAGGTAGGACTGCAGTGAGTTTGAGGCCAACCTGGACTATGTACTAAGTTTAAGACCTGGCTGAACTACATAGTAAGACCCTCTCTCAAAAAGCCTAAATAAATATAGTATAAAAAATAAAACCATCGTATCACAGTTGAAGATTTATTTATTTGTTTTGCCTTTTTGAGACAGGGTTTTGCTATGCAGTTTAGGCTGACTTTGAACTCACTTTGTAGCACAGGTTGTTTTCAAACTTGCAACAATCCTCTCGCCTCAGCCTCCCAACTGCTACGATTACAGGGTTAAAACTGAAGGTTTACCAGTCTTCAAATACTGTCAATCAGGACCCAATATTCATAGAAGAAGGGACTAAACTTATCAATAGAATTCCAGAGTTATAAGATGAGAGAATTTAAGTGGAAGGCTTTATAACTATAAACACTGAGGCTGGGGTGTAGCAAAAGAGTACAGTGTTTGCCTAGAAAATGCTGGGCTTGATCCCAAGCACCAAAGCAGGAAAAACAAACCCTAATACTGAAATTAATAATGCTTCCTTAGAATAATATGAAATATCCCCACTGCTGGAAACATTTTAAAAATTTAAAAAATCACCTTTTAGAGGTAATTTTGTATACTCTTAGTAATCTTTCCTTCGCTATGATTTCTATGAAAACAGGTAGATTTTATGGGAAAAACAATCACAAATTGTGATTTAACTTATTTGATATATACATATGCAAGTTAATTACATGAAGACATTAGGAAAAGGCAAACCAGAATCATTCCAGAAATTTCTTCTATACTTTTTAAGAACAGTGCAGTTTAAATTTTTTTTCTCATGTAATGGATACAGATTAAAAATTATATTTAGGTTGAGAGTAGCTCAGTGGCAGAGTGTTTTCCCACTATGTATGAAGTTCTGGGTTCCCAGAGCTGAAGAGTGGCAAGAGACTATCTTAGTTATATAACTGGGAATTTTAATTCATGAAACAATGAAATACAATGCTTAGTTATTTTCTATTTTTTTTCAAGAAGATCTAAAGCCTTTGCTAAGATTATACAACAACAGTAAGTAATATGTTAGCTAAATAAGGATACAACAAGCACTAAGTTAAACTAGAAACCATAAGAATGAAAGTGTCAAATATTAATAATTCATAATAAACCCAGTAAGGTCTAAAACAGATTTTATTGTTCAGTATCCATGAATATAGGATCTGCTAGATTAAATAGAAGGTATTTACCGAGTTTAGCAAAACTGTAGATTACAGTTTCAGTTCTTCATTAAAATCAATTATAGGTCATTTAAAAGCATATAATTTCTAACATATAATAGAGTTTTCATTTTTTTTTTTTAGTTTTTATTCTTATTTCACTCTTATTTTTACATTTCATTTTGACTATCTTAAGAGATATTATTATTAACTTAATCTTGCTTTATAAATGAGTCTTCTCATTCAACTTCAGCTTCATAATTCATCTAGCTCTTTGACTGTTTTCTGATTTTCTTTTCCATAACAACATACCTAAGAACTTTTTTACTCCAAGTTTTACACATTTACTTTTGTACATACATCTCTCCTATTATACTTATTTTCTATTATGATATTATGGTCTTACATTTCCTTCTAGGATCTTTGTCATCATATGTGACTAAAAACATGAGGAAAGTATTTTTTAAAAATCTTACTTCTGGTTCAGATGATGGTGATGAAAAGTAAGATTGAGAAAAGTCCCGGACATTGACTGATGTTTTAGGAAGGGTGTCAACCACGTGTTTGTTTTTACTATCAGAAATACTGTTGTCAATCAAAGTTCTATTTCCCGGTTCACCAATGCCATATTTTGCTTCTAAGAAAATAAAAACAAAGTAGATTATATATAAAAATACCTACAACTTCAAATCAATGAATAGCACAGGAGTAGACAGTTTTTATCAAACAGCTTACGATTTTTCTTGGATTGCTGAGCAGCAGCCCATAACTCAGTTAGGTTTACTTTTGGGACATTCTAGAAAAAAAAAAAATAATAGCTTTAAGAATTACAAGTATCCAATTTGATCAAATAATATTTACCATTACTACATGATATATAACATTAAGTGCATCCCCTTGTAGCTTTTGCTGTCTTCTGCCACCATGAACTGTTGCCCTGTTGCCATGTGCTACCCCGCCTTGAAGCCAGCTGATAATGGAATGAAACCTTTACAAACTGCAAGCTAAACAAACTTTTCCCCCTTTAAAAAAAAAAGAGGACAGGTTTCAGAATCATTCAGATATAGATAAGAGATCACAGAGATATCCCAAAATGTTACTCTGTATACCTCTAATTAATTGTATAAATACTAGGACATTTACTATTTTCTTAACTAAAATAACCAAAAACAAATATTTATCCCTCTGTTATTTACAGTAGTAACATTTCATAAACTGAAAATTCATTTCTTACACGAGTTCTTAGTAGTAACTTACTTAGATGGGTTAGAATTACAAATAGTGTAAGTTACTTGCATTCTGTATGTCAAATAGCTAATGACAAATGATTACATCAATTCAGCTCCTTCCAAGCAAGTCAGGAAAAAGAATAAACCCTGTGAAGCAATGATTGAAGAATCAAAGCCACACAATCACCAAACAAAAAGATGTTACTAAATATGCTGTGAACATGAAGATGGACTGAAAACATGGACACTAAAGAAGTTTTTCTGGGACAGGGCACATAACTCAGCAGCACAGTGCCTGCCTGGTGAGCATGGGTCCCAAGTTTAATTCCAGTTACCCCCTCCAAAAAAAGTGTTTTCTGCAAAGAAAAACTTGGGGTTAGAGGTAAATCATTTTAAAGAGGTAAGGAAGAGAAAGACACACACACACACACACACACACACGGGGGAGGACAGAGAGACAGAAGAGAGAAGTGAGATGACTAAGTTAGCTGAATAGAGAAGTGAGATGACTAAGTTAGCTGAATATAAACTTAACACAAGGAAGACAAGGAAAATATTAAGAATAAGGGATGTAAAGAACTAGGAGCTTTTGTTCAGTCTTTTAAAAAGATTACTGATTTGTGTTACTATAGTTATTTTATATACATATTGAAATAGACTAACTTCATTATTATAATATAGTTCAACTGAACATGCTATTTACCACTACCTGACAACTGCAGCATTAATACTAGAGAAAGAAGAAAAAACAAAATGTTCCATCATTTTTTCATTTAAAGAAAAAATTGCTAATCAGAGTTCTAAAGAAGAATTACATCTTGAAAAGATGTATTTAAAGGAACGTAAGAGTAGGCTAAAAGAAATTTGAGGAAAGTTTAATATAAAATTGTAACCTAAGTTCAGAGTTAAATGATACTAGAATGTACTGTAACTTTCTTTCCAATTTAAATTCCTCTAATTCATTTTCTTATTTGTGACATATTTCTTCAAGATAACTCTCCTGAAATTATATATCCTAAGCATTAAAAGGGAATATAATTTAGGTCATATTTTTAGAGATTCAACAGACATAATGATTACATAAATCATGCATATACTACTTGTAAAATTCTAGTATATGGAAATTCATTTATTGACATTCAAAGGAAACTAAAATGTTTCTTAATACAAAACACCTTATTTCAGGTTTTCAAGATACACACAAATATATTTCCTAATCTCTGGTCACTCACAGTAATACAGGAGTTTTAAAATGAGTATTCTGAGGTACAAAAATTTCTGAAACTTGAACTGTTAGAATGAGATACAGGCACTCTTATTGGATACTTGTAAAAACTATAATGCATATAATTTCTTAAAGTTTTACCATCTGGTTATTTAGAGCATCTAGTTCTAGAACTGGTTATTATTTTGGTCAAAACATGTATTCTTCACTCAGATGAAATATTTTTAAAACAGTACCCTCTAATAGGGGAATAACTTAGAAAACAGTGCAGTCAGTTGTGGTGGCACTTTAATGTCAGCACTCTGGAGGTGGGACTAATGGATTCCACTGACTAAAAATGAAATTAAATAGGCCAGGGATGTAGCTCAGCAGTATATGGTCCTGCCTGGCAAGTGCAAGTTCCATTCCTGGTACCAAAAATTAATTAATTAGATTTTTTAAAAAGAGGGCCACAGATGTAGCTTACTGCAATGGCCCATCATCAACTCCCAGAAACAAACGCAACAAAATAATAACAAAAAAATTACTGTAATTCTATAGTAATATAAATTTTATGAAACAGATTCTAAATTTCTAAGTTTCTACAATTTCCAGTATTATTTTAGTCTCAAAACAGAATCAAGAAGGTGGCTCTGTGGTGCAATTGATAACTCATTGGACTTCTAGTGATGAAAGAGCGTTGTTTTGTTTTTCCCTCTAATACAGAAACAGGTATACATGTAGAGACTCATGCATGCATAGAACTTCTAAACAGTTTATGAGAATCGATTATATAATGCACGATGAAATGAACAGCTACTTTGAAGAAAAAGAGACACTAAGGTACCCAGTGCTGATTCTGTAGCGTCCTGATGTGAAATCCAGCAATATTATTATTCTTTGTTCAGAGTGATTTAGTCTGTTTTGTTTTGTTTAATTTCAACATATGTGAAACATATGGACAGCTATTTTGAAGAGAATGAGAGACATTATGGCAGCCATTGTTGATTCCCTATTGACTGGTTTTGAAGGCCTAAAATGCCTTCATCATCCTGTTCTGATCAGTTTTGTACTATTTTGTTTTGTATGAATTCATTGTATGTGAAGATATGGACAACTATTTGGAAGAAAACAAGAGACAATGTGATAGACAGTGAAGATCTCCAGCTGTCTTGTATTGAAATCTGTGTCTCTTATATTGTTTTCTTATGATCTGTTTTGCTCTAATTTTACCCTCTTTAAAATAAAATTAAAAAAAAAAAAAAACCCCAGAACCAATAGAAAGAGAAAAGCTTGCATGTATGATAGTAAAATAGAGTAAAATAAAAAGTACTTAAAGTAAAATAAAAGTAAAATAAAAAGTACTTACAGGAAAAAAATATTTTATGCAGTGTGAATGTTTGAAGTTAAGGTACCAAAATTCCATTAATTACTATAAGGACTAATAGGATCCACTGAAGATTTATTTAGGCACGAGTATTAAGTCATGGTGGTATGATTTAAAAGTCACAGTAAGGTATATTTATCAAAATATCCTTGACCACGGCTGGGGATTTAGCTCAGTGGCATAAACACTTGCCTTGCAAGCACATGGTCGTTTGATCCCTGGTACCGATAAAAAAGGAAAAACAAAAAAAAAGAAAAAATATATCCTTGAGCAAATTTCCTATTTCCTCTATTGTGGGAAAGCTCTCATTAATATAATTGTTATGGTTGACACACTGTGTCAACTTGAGAAGTTTAGAAGTTTAACTAAGAGACTCAGCAGGGAGCCTGATCCTTACTTTGTAAATATCCTCATCCTGTGCAGGAGGGCAGAGATTTTGTGAGTGCTACACCCGCTCTGGTGTTGGGGGTGGAGGATACCGGATGACTGTGTACAATAAAAAGAAGAGGCTTTCCCCTTTTTGCTCTGGCTGCTGCCTTGAAGTATTGCCCAAAGCCATGCCACCCTACTTTGGAGCCAACTGATTATGGACTGAAACCTCTAAAACCTGTAAGCTAAATAAACCTTTTTCCCCCTAGTTTTGGGTATCAGGTATTTTGTCTCAGCAAGGAGAGAAAAGTAACCAAGACAACAATTTTTCTGTCACTATGTATTTTCTAGCACATTATTTTTTTCAGTTCTCAACACCTGAAAGTATTTACCAGTTACTTACCAAAGGGTAAAGAGAAAAAATTTTTTCAACTAATCACAGTTCTATAAAATGGTTTTCCCTGACCAACTTTCCATATAAAACCATGGCAGTTACATTACTGTCAAATTTTGCCTAAGTACTATACAAAGCAAAACTTAGAGGAACATTAACCTCACAAAACAGCACTGACCTTGTTATCAAAAACATAGTCATCGTCATCTGATGAAGGCCAGGAATCATCGGGATCATGTTTGTTGGAAAACCTGTAGAGTGAAAACACAACAAAATTGGGTGACTCCTGTCCTTAAAAACTAGTGAAAGATTGGCTATCTGTATACTGAATGATGTTCCTTGGCTGGTACAATTAAAATTTGACTTTCATTTTAAAAATATTTTAGTTACTTTTTTCTGTCTTCCCTTCTTCCAATGTATGAAGGAGTAAAGACTTACTTTCTGTCCCACATCAAAGAGTTACAGCAACAGACCCACAGAGCCTGATAATGATCTGTCTTTACAAGCTGCTTGCCCTGAAGGCAGAACTGAAAATCCAATCAATGGTTGATATAACTTTTGTTACCTGCACAGCAACAAACTTAACCTCAAGGTAGAAAGAAACTTTGCTCCCTTGCCATATTCTATCTGTTTCAACAACTAAGCTGGATATGATGGTTCAGATCTAAAATGTCCCCTGTCACTTCCTTTGTGTGGAAGGTGTCTGGATAATGGGGATGCTGTACTCATCAGCGGACTCATCCATCTCCAAGTTCAGAAGCTGAAAGCGCTCTTAGGAGGTGGCGTCTGGTTGGAGACAGGCCACTGGGTCACAACCTGGAAGGGTGTATTCTCATTTCTGGTTATTCAGCCCTCTCACTGCTTCCTGGCCGGCCCTGGTGGTAAGCAGCTTTCCTCCACCATGCCTCACTGCCATGCTCTTTCTGCCTTGGAGCCAACTGAACGAAATAAACCTTTCCACCTTTCAGCTGTGAGTGTTGCTTATTTTGTCCCATTGATGGGATAGTTACTGAAAGTGACGAAGACACTGAGTAACTCAAAAGTGGCAGTCTTTTTCAGTATGGAAACCACTTACTAAGACAACTCTATTACTTTCCTTTACCCCAAAACAGTACAGAGAGATCTCTGAAACTTTAAAAAGGTTTGAAGGCTAAATGTACAAAAATCAAAGAAAAAAACCATGTATCTTGATCAATCCATCATTCTCTTCCCAAGGAGTTTAAACTATTAAAATTATAAAATTCAATTATCTTTCCTGTATGGCTCTGCCTTTTTCAGGTATACATAAAGTAGCAAAATCTTCACAGACACTCTGACAGAAAAGCAGAAGCACACTACCAACTGTCAACTGCATACAAGCCCTTCAGTCCTACCCTACACACACCGGAGGGACATCAGCAAGTTGGGAAAAGGGGTGGAAGGGAGGGACAACTGTCCTGGGTCACAGACCCATGAAATGCAGCTACTTCCAGCCCCCTAGTAGAGTTAGGGGCTCTAATTCACCCTCTGTAAACTGAGGAGGGAGGTGATGGGACATTTCTACCTGCTAGAGACTTCCTGGTGGCTAAAATTACCCTAACATCTTTCAATAGAAATCTTTCAGTTTGTCAGTTCCTCTAATTAAACAAAAGAACAACAATCTATTTAGGACTTCTCTGAACCCCCAATTTTAATACATCTTCCTAGAAACTCCTAGAATCATGTGTCTTTAATTCTTGTATTTATCAAACTTGTGATAAATCTCAATATATTGATTTCTAAAACCCTGCTCTTGCCCAACCTAATGTTGTTCTTCGAATCTGCCTTTGCCTTGTGAATTGCATTTTCACCCTCTACCACTGGGCACCCTAGACTCATTCTTCTCTATTCTATTATTGAACCATTCACAGAACAAGAAATAAGGAATAGTACTAGACTCAGGAATTATGGAACCTGAGATCAAATCTTATTTTTGCCATGTACTATGTTAAGATAAATCACTTTAATATCATTGAGTTTCAGATTTTCTATGAGAACAACCATTTGGCTAGGATGTTAAACACAGGTTAAAGCCCCAGAGGGTATTTAACTGATCTCTTAGATTCTTTAAAATCTGAAATTCTACATGTTTTTGATTCTGTCTAAAGAATAAGAAATACTAAAGTAACTGAATGAAAAAAATACCAAGAAAAGCAGAAGGAAAAGTTTTTTTAAAAAATCAAGAAAAGATTTTACTTATGGAGGAAAAAAAGAAAAACAAGAATGAAATTCATAGAACTAGGCAGGAGTAGTATCTTGAAACAAAAACCAGACTGGGAAATCAGTAAGTAGAGAAACGCATTAAAAATATCATCCCTGTTGATGCCTAACATGAATTACATGAAGACAGTCTTCACTTCCAGATCTGACCTAAAACCTCTGAGGGTAAAAACAAGATGCTGGTTATCAATGCAATCATCATTATTAGGACAAACTCTTGGGCTCTTACCAGGCTTCTCTGGAAAACTAAACAGACTTGACAAACACTTGTGACTTTCTGATCTGATGTGACCTGTATTTTTTTTTTTTTGGTACTGGGCATCAAACTCATGACCTTGCGCTTGTCAGGCAGGCACTTATGCCAATAAGCTAATTGCCCAGCCCCTGTGACCTGTATTTTGATCCCAGCATTGTAGAGGTCCCATTGGAGTGAGCAACAGAATGTATCTGGGAACCAGGCAGGCTAACAATAAAAACATGGGTCAGCTACATAATTATGGGATCATGGACCAATTAAAGAACTTCCGTTAATAATAATTGCCTAATTAGTAAAAAATAGATTGCACTAGCACAGATATACTGTCTAGCGTGGAGCAGAACAAAAAAAAAAGTTAATTTTCTCTGCATTCATTAATTAGTTAACACATGATATTTAAAAATTTATAAATTCCTACCTGGTTAAAGAGTCATCTTTAGAATTCTCACACACTGTTAAAAGAAAAAGGTAAAATATATTTTGAATCAACAAAAAATATAAAATATTAAAAGTATAATACTGATGCTTTGTCAGAAAGTATTCTTTTGGACTGCAACTGTAGATGATTCTAGAATGAAGATTAATTATACTACTGATAGGTATTAAGAACTCTTATTTTCCATTTTTTATTTATCAAATACAAGGAAGAATGGAATTTTATCAAAATATCATAGCTAAAATCAAGCAAACTGCTGTGTACAATGGCATCCTGACTGAATGGTATCATCCTGACAGAAACGATTATCATTAGCAGTATTAGTGGCATAAGCCGACAGTGGCAAACAAGTAGCATGATTAATGGCACTAGAAACAATCATAAAAGAGTAAAATTATTTTTTTATGACACAAACAGCTACTGCGGGTTTTCAGTTTGAAACTGCTGAGTTTTAGGATAAAGTATTCTATCATGAGGAAGCTATAATGGGCACTCTTACTTTCAACATAGCAAAATACAGGAAACAGGTCCTAAACAAGGATTGCTGCAATGACTCCAGCTACCGGTGGAGAAGAGCTCAGACGAAATCAATGTATTTTGTTAATCTTCTTCTAGGGAAGATGCTAATGAGGCCTTTTAGTTCTCACTCTTTTCTCTGCCTCATGTGTGATGCAAGCTAGGCTCAAGTTTATCTGCTATCTTACTTCTCATGGAAAGAACCACTGCAAAGATCAATCCCTTAAGAGCTTTTCCAGTCTGAAAAGTGAAAAAGCCAGCACTAGGGAGGTTGCATCCAGCTGCCAAGAAGCACTATCTTATATAAATGCACTATCTTATATAAAAATAAAACCATTAACTCACTGAAGCTCTCAGAATGTGCCAAGTGAAAGAAAAAAAAAATTTACTTCACGTAAACTGTGAACAAAACAAAACAAAACACCAAGAGCCTTAGATTTCCATGACAGAGAATTGACTCATAGAAAGTCGGGGCTGGGGCTGCACAAGACCATGAATCCCTAGTACTGAGGGAACTGGGCCAATAATAATGTTACAATAATATAATTTATACTAAGCCCTCAAAGGAAGAGGAGCATTTTGATTCATCTGTAGTTTTCTTCACTCCCTCATCTTACTTCCCAGTGCTAGGTATGCCGGAAAAACTGATGCATTTGGAGAAGTACAGCACTTGACAGTATTTCCTTCCATTTTCAAAAGTTCTGTCTGGACCCAGCAGAGCAGGATGGTCCAGTTAGTGCTGTGAAGTTCAGCATGAAGTCATTTCTGAACTCTCCTCATTATGGGGAATCTCTGTAGAAAGCATGTTTTCTTAGCATATAGAGCATATGCCATTAGCTCGTATTCATAAACAAAAAACAAAAAAAGAAAAAGGCTGGGGGTGTAGCTCAGTGGCAAAGCATTTGCCTGGACTGGTCAAAGCCTTGGGTTTAATCCCAAGCAACATCCCCACAAAAAGAAAAAGCAATTCAGTAACAACTTAAATGATTACACTGTTACCTTGAATCTTTATTATTTTAAGTATTCAAAAAATATATACTGTATTATTCCAACTACATAGTTGTTCTGGTAAAATCAAAACTCCCCAGACAGTGAAAAGATCAGTGGCTGCAGTGTTGGGCAGGGTTGGGGTGGTGGGAGTCTGGTGGGCCAGCGAGGCAATGC
>PVJX010012588.1:0-49896 GCA_004027295.1 Dolichotis patagonum
TTGGGCCGAGATTATGCTAAGCATGTGTTCTACGCTGAGCTATACCCCAGCCCCTGGAGTGCCTGTTTTTGTTTTTGTTTTTGTTTTTGTTTTTATATTGTTGCCTGATGAGTTAGAACTTTAACTTATGTTGGTCAACATAATTTTGAGTGAATGAAGTGAATGCCCTATGTTTAATTTGTCTTTTAACATACAGAATCAAGACCAAACAGATTCAAAAGTTGTTAGGAAGAGTCTAGAACCTTTGTGGCAATCATTTCCATGCTTACCACATAGTTAATTTACTTGGAATCCAGGAGTGTTAACATAGCACTGAAGGGAATTTGTTATGATAAATACATAAGTACTGGTTTATCAGTTTACACTAGCACTGTTGTTATTAACACACTTGGTCCAGTAATTCCTAATAAACATTCATTGAACTCCTAAGCTCCAAACATTGGGTCAGTAATGGAAATACAGCACCCAGAAGTGATTATATTGTGCTCCCTGTCCTTCGGGAGTTCATTTGTAGGGCACATTGCAAACGTACGATGAATATGACATGGTGAGTGTTAGAGAGGCGGGAGCAGAAGGGACATGATCCTGTGGCCATGCATTGACAGAAAGAAAGAATGCAGGAAGAGCAGGTTTGATTGTATTTGTTTTCATCACAAAAGCCCAGCCCGGAGACACATGCCTGTTAGTCTGAGGCTGAGGCAGGAGAATCAGGAGTTGGGCTAAAAGGCCAGCCTTTGGGGTGGGGATAGAGGTGGGGAAAGGTGCTAGCTCCTGGAGAAACATCTCCTTTTGTGTGTTCTGATTTATTTTAATGCTTCGGCCCTTCCCATTAGACCTCTCTTTGTTTGTTTGTGTGCAGTGGCTTCCTGCTCTGGTGAGGTGTGGCCAGTGAGGCACCTAGGGTGATTAATGGGAAGACTTGAGAAGACCTGTCATTTTTTTTCTGTTTCAGTGTCGTGAGTCCTATAGATGGGAAGTCCATGGAGTCTATAACAAATGTGAAGATATTCCATGGCTCAGAGTATAAAGCAAATGGAAAAGTCATCAGATGGACAGAGGTAAGGAAGTAAAACTAGCTTCTTTGGCCTGCTTTGACTGCATCTCTTTGCTAAGTTGAGAACCACATTCTGGAATGAGTGCTCGCTCATTCTGGAATATTTAAAAAATTTATATATCTATATCTGAAAAATAAGTCTCCTTATTGACCTGTACTGTAATTTGCTCTGGTATACCTCAGGTCACTAGGAAGAAGTGACATCAAGTCACTGCCATAGGCTGCCAAGGCTGCCATAGGCTGTACCCGCTTTCCTGTGAACCAGCTTTTAGGGACTTACTTGCATTAGGATTGAAAAGAGGTGCATTTTTTGAATGGTATTTATCTTTAGTGTGTTCTTCAGAAAGCCAGATCAGTCATGAGGCATTCACAGTTAAATCTCTCTCAATAACATGGTCTCTATACAGAGACTTACTTCACAATAAGAAAATTAGAGCTCGTAAAGCTCATAGGGCTCACAAAGCGTGTTATGTATGTGTATGTGTACGAATTTGCCAAAGTGAAACCTAATGTATACTACCAATAAAGTTGTTCTTTTTTTTAAAGCTCAGAAACTAAGTAACTTGTCAAAAGTTACAAGACAAACACAGATCTGGCCAACTCCTAAGCTTTTTTCCACTAAATTAAGTTGTTCCTTAACAGGAAGACTGTGTTAGGGGCCACTCTGGGAATGAGGGTGATAATAGGAGAAATGTAACCTCCAACCTGCCAGATGTCAAATACACCCAGTTCGTGTCCCCTGAAATCAAAGAATGAATTCCAAAGGACAAAGGAAGAGTAGAAAGGTTTACTGGGGAATAAGAATATCTCCTGAGAGGCAACAGGGCTGGAAGTAGGTTGCCACCAAGGGTACTTCTCTGAGAATGTTTTACAGAGCAAAATCATGAGGTGGATACAAGGTGCATCAAAGTATATTCAGCCGGTAAGATGATAAGTACATCTGCTTAGCTAATATTGATCCAGTGGTGACGTGGGTCATGTGGCAAGCGCACATGGAAAGGGTACGTTTTGGGGGAAGGATGTGGTCCCTCACCTGGATGAATGATGCCTTTCTGGACTTTACTGGACCAGTTGATAACCAATTATACATAATAACAAGTCACTGCTTATTCCTTTGGGAAACATGTAGGCCTGGTCATTACATCTTTATCTTGATGCCTGGCCGTTGACAGTTGCACCTCCAGCTACAGTTCTGATGTCTTTATTTTTCTGCTGATTTCCTAGAGAGCCAAGTCCCTTTCTGAGTGTATATTAATTTATGTGCCGCCTCATGTGTGTATACAAATCACACAGATCAGGAAGTTTATTCCCAAAGAGTAAATAAGTAAACCTAGATATCTTAAATCCTTCGACCCTCATATGTAGCTGTAAAATAAAAGACTGCATTGGGAGATCTCTAGGGTTCCTGTCAGCTTTAAGTGTTAGTTTTTCTAACTTTGTGACCTCCGTCTCTCCCACTTCACACATAAGGAAGTAGGGGCGGAAAGGTGTAAGCGTCTTCTTCAGGTTCGTGCAGCCCTTCCTGGCAGCATGGGGGGCACAGCCTGGGCTCATCGTTCGTACCTTGCTCTGTATTAACACACAGCGGATTTTAGTTATTTGCTTTGCATTTTGAGCAGTGCAAAGTCTGGAACATGTCAAACTCGTGTTGTATAGCCTTGCCTGACCCCGTTCCCTCCCTGTGCCCTGCAGCCGCTCAGTGGGGTGGGTGGGGTACCCACCCCGCCGTGCACAGAGGACACACCCTGCACTGCTGCTGACCCTTGGTGGAGCAGGGCCCAGCACGCTGTCCTGCCGCCTGCCCCGCCGCCTGCCCCAAAGCTCTCAACATCGTTTCATGCTGCCACTCTCCCCAAAGCCTCCAGATGTGGCCATAGAGCTGTCTCTTTGGTTACCATTCTTGGATGCTCCTTATTGAGCAGGAAGCTGGGCTTTGGTGTATATTTCTTTGTTTTTTATATCGTGATTTCATGTTGTTAGCTCTTTATAATATAGAGGATAGATACTTTCCATTTTTTACAGAGGCAAGTTAGGCATTAGAGACCCTTTGAAGTTAGGTATGGCGGTGCATACCTGTAATGCCAGCATGCAGGAGGCTGAAGCAAGAGCATTGCTGCTAGTTTGAGTCCAATCTTTATTACAAAGTTGAGACCCTGCCCCCCCCCAAAAGGGCAAATGGAAGAACAGGAAAAGATAGGGGGAGGAAGAAAAGAAAATAGTAGTAGTAATAGTTCTCTGAAAACCTGATGTGATAGCTTGTACACCAATAGTCTCAGCTCCTTTGGAGACTGAGAGAGGCCACCTGAATCCAGGAGTTCGAGGGCTGCCTGGGCAGCATAGTGAGACCCTGTAACAAAACACACATACACACCACCACCACCCCACCACCACCAACAACAACAATACAAATCCTTTGACTAATTTCCTCTGTGCAATTAGGCCTTGGGTCTCTGCTCCAGGATTGCTGTGTTTCTGCCCATGCACGCACAGACACAGCTCTGACCTCCACAGAACCAGGGCCACGTGGTGGGCAAAGCTCTGCACAGAATGCAGAAGATTTTCTTTGTGGGCCTAGCTCTGTCTCTAAGCACTTCTGCGTACTTGAGTGAGCCTCTTCTCTTTCATGAATACTCTGAATCGAAGGGTCTGGATCATACTCTGTCAGAACCATTCTGGTGGTTATTATTTTTTTTCCTTGTGGTACTGACGATGGAAATGAGGGCCTTCACAGTGAGCCCCATTGCCTTCACCCTGTTTTCTATTTGAGACAAGGTCTTGCTCAGTTGTTCAGGCCTGGCTCGAATGTGTGGTCCTCTTGCCTCCTAGAATCCTAGGATTACAGGTGTGGGTTACCGCCCCCAGCTTAGGATGGAGCATGTAGACTCTCAGATCATTTGTTAAGAAAACTGTCTACACATACATATTACCTTCTAGAAGTGTCAGTGCAAAAATGTAGGCATTTCGGGTTCTGAGAAGAAGGTATCCTTAGATCATGATGGAGGTTTGTAGAAAGACAGGCACTGCCACTCTGGTTGTGTGGGCACGGGACTGACAGCGGGGATTGTTTCTGCAGAATCTCATATTTCATAGCCCAAGGACTATGGCATCCTGCAGTTCACAGTATCTTGCACATCTTAGAGAATCAGGGTACCTTTATACAGTGAGCCAACCTACTTGTATCTTCCAACGTCTGACCCAAGTGATAAGTTTCTCTTGTTTGGGAAACAGGTATTTTTCCTGGAAAATGATGACCAGCATAACTGCCTGAGTGACCCTGCAGACCACAGCAGACTGACCGAGCATGTCGCCAAGGCCTTTTGCCTCGCTCTCTGCCCCCACCTGAAGCTTCTAAAGGAAGATGGAATGACAAAGTTGGGATTGCGTGTGACACTTGACTCAGATCAGGTAAGGAAGGTCTTGGGCAGCTTACGAAGCTGTTCTTGGGTGAGGTCTATGCATTATGTAAGGTTTTCGGAATTAAACCAGAGCTTAACTCCATAGACCTTCTGGTCTGAGCAGATGAAACATTCTGATTCTCCCTCTCAAACAGTAATTCACCCAAACACGTTGCTTGGTCAGGTGCTCTCAGAGCCACTGGGACAATGGCATCTACCTGCCTGTACTCTGGGGAGTCTTTCTTCTTTGTGTGGGCTGGAGGAGGTCCTGTAAGGACCTAATGCCACCTTGTAACTGGCATCTGCCCTACCCTCTAACATTCCCTTACAGGGCAGGTCCCACAGCATCACTAATTTTTTTTTTTTTTTTTGGCTTGGCTTGATTTGTTTTTGTTAGGGTCTCTGTAGTTCAGGCTGGCCTTTACCTCACTATTTAGGTCAGAGTGACCTCAAATGCTCAGTAATCCTCCTGCCTCAGCCTCTCAAGTGCTGGAATGACAGGTGTGTGCCATTGTGCCAGGCTCTGATCTTATTTTCTTAATTCTCCTGGAGCAGGTTCCTGATAACTGTACTTTGCAGCTATCCATGCCTTAGGTGGTTCTGACAGCATTACTGTGCTAGTTTGTGGCTAAGAATTGAACTGTTTCTCTAACATACTAATTGTTCTGTCAGTTCAGATCCCCTATTGCCGAGTTGCCCTGTCTTCTTAATGTTTCTCTATGCTTTTCATGATAACAACCCAGTCTTCATTTCCCAAGCCCAGTGCCTTTTTCAGTTTCTCCCGGGGCCAAGCACTCTTACTCTTCTTACATTTCTTTTGGATTCTGGATGCTTTCAACAGGTCCGCCTGGTCCTGCTTTGATGCTTACAACTGCTAGACACCTGTTCTGCAGCCCTTTAGCTTGAGTTGTTAGGAAGCAAGTGTGGGCTCTCAGCGTGACTGTGCCCTCTAAAAATCGGTTCTTCCCAAACGCTGCTCATGGCCTGAGTGTACACAGGCAGACGCTGGTTCCCAAGTACAGAACTGTGCGCTGTCAGGAAGTGAAAGGTTACACGTTTGGCTCCATTTCCTGACCACTCATCAACCAACAAATATTTCTTTTCTACTTAAGACCTTGCCCAGTGCTTCAGGAAGCATATTACAGCATTACCAATGAAGCAGCACGGTCCTGTCTCAGAAGGTACTGACAATATAGCTGGAAGGAGAACTCAACACAACTAGAGAACAAGCAGTTTTCTGTGAAATTTATGGTTTCTTGAGGTCAGGGGTCCTGTTATCTTTGAATCCCTGTGTTTTTAGGTGCTTAGAAAATGGTGCATGGGTGACTGGATGGGCTAAAGAAAACAAATGCTGTTAGAAAGTTGTCCGTTGCATATTCATTTCAGTTGTAACAACCAAAGGTTAAAGTATTATTTCTGACTCTCCATATCTCCCTTTCCAAGAAGACAAAGATTTTAACAGGGTGGGTGACTAGCCCAAGATCTTCTGACTGTCAGATACGCAGAATGAGTGAATGACAGGATGCAGCATGACAATTCAGCAAGAGGAGGAATTTGTATTCACTGTTGGGTGCTCATTTATGACCAGCAAGGACCCTGCCTTTTCTCTTCAGTCCCCTTGGCACGTAGCCCTCTGGAGCCATCTTCTCTGCCTTGTAAGTAACCTGTCATCCCCTTCTCTCTGTGGTGTAGGTTGGCTACCAAGCGGGGAGCAATGGCCAGCCGCTCCCCTCCCAGTACACGAACGATCTGGACAGCGCCTTGGTGCCAGTGATCCATGGAGGGGCCTGCCAGCTCAGTGAGGGCCCTGTCGTCATGGAACTCATCTTTTATATTCTGGAAAACATCGCCTAGGCACAGAAGACTTCATTTTTTTCTGTTCCTACCTGTTGCAACAGCAGTCATGCCCAAATCATTTGCACTTTAAAACTGGAAGATTAAGCTTTTGTTAACACTATTAATGGGGGGAGGGTGAAACAGGGAGGTAATGGGGGTTTGGGGACAAGGGTGGGAAAGGGTGGTTGGGGAACAGATGTTCCATAATTCTCTGTCCTCTATGCATCGTCCACCAAGAAGACCTGGACAGCTTCTGTTACTGCACAGTAGTTATGCTATCTTTGCAGCTAATCCCCTTCTGTTACTGTCTAGACAAGAATTCTGCTCCTCTCTTTTTAGATTACTCATGGTCATGTGCTCAGAAATACTCAAATGGGTACAACGTTCACCGAGGATGGGTGGGAGGGCAAAGGGAAAATAAACCATGAAACGTCAGTTTTGCACAGTCCGTACAGAATTGGTATAAAGAGGATAACTTCACACAGATCTTGTCCCAGTTCCATCAGAGCTGTTTACCAAATGGAAGTCACACTTTGATTATTCATTTTCACCAGATTACTCACTGAAGTGAATCAAAGACCAAAGGGAGCCATGTGGCCATGGAAGAGCTCCACACAATCCTAGAGGAGCTCGGTGTAAGCGAGCCGTTCGGACAGCAGCCCTGAGTGCGGGCTCACGTGAGACCTGCCCACAAGAGGGGCAGATGCTAAACTGGGCCTTTCTGTGAAAGCTGACAAAAGACACCCAGGATATTTTTAATTTATTATGTTCTAGAAATGTTTTCTTACACATTTCATTGGGAAAGCATTTAAACTTCAAGAAAGCCGCAAGTATAAAAAAATCCTACTATGTTCTCTACACCCAGATTGACTTACTGTTCACATATTAATATTTTGCCCCATGTGTTTCTCATCCCTATATAAAAAAAACGCTAAAGCATTTAAGTTGCTTATATCACACCCCTTTACCTCTAAATATTTTGATGCTTATTTCCTATCTACATGGACAGCCTTATATAACTGCAGGCCAGTTAGCAGCTTCACCCAAGTTCACCCTGACATATTTTAACCTGGTGGCCATCACGTCCTTTGTAGCATCGCCCCCAGTAGCCCTTCTAACCTGGGAGCTCACATAGCATGAAGCTGTTAGCACTTGCCTTTATCTTTGGTCACTGGCATGTTCTGTGGCCACAGTTCTCCCTATCTTGTTGTATAATAGAAAAACATTTTGAGTTTGATGTTTATGTATTTCTGGCCAGAGTCATTTGATACCCATCTGCCTCTTGCTGAGTGATAACGGATAACCTGTGGTCAAGGCGTTGTCTAGTTTCTCCACTACACCCACCCCAACCCCAAATAATAATCAGTATATGTAAAAGACATTTTCAGACCATGCAAATATCTTGTTCATCAAAATGTTCCCTTAGATTTAGCATATACTGTTTCATATCTGTACATGCAAAATAATTTTCCAGTTCCAGAACTCTATCCACATGTAGCAGTTGAACTCAGTAATCTATAAGTAGAAGCCCTTCCTTCTCCCCTATTATTTTCATTTATTTAATTTTTATTATGGTCTCATGAATTGTTTTTTCAGTGATTCTAATTTACTATTTTGGTGCTTAGGTCTCAGCTTTGACCAAATGGAGCACTTTTAGGCTAGTTTCTACATCCTTAAAAAACATAATTAATGCTTCTTTTTGTAGCTTAAAAAGATGCTTCAGGCTAAGCTTATTTTCAGCCCCCTGGAATCAGCCATTTCTTCAAGGAGCCCTGGTTTCTTTTAATGGGAGTAGTACCAGAAACCAGGGTATCGCTTTTCCATGATTATGTAATGTGTATTCTGATAATTTTCTCTTCAAAACTCATTTTTGAAGTAGGTGTGGTAATGAGTGTCTGTCATTCCAACTATTTGGGAAGCTGAGGCAGGACAACTGTTCATTTCCAGGCCAGCTCAGGCAACTTGGCAAGATCCTGTCTCAGTGCTCAGAAAGGCTGTGGCTGCAGCACAGTGCAGGGTGGTTGCCGAGGCTCAATCCCGTGTTCTGCAGGAAGAAAATTTATTCTGGGCGCAGACCCAGTGGACTCCATAACCCAAAGTTTGAAGAATATTGTTGTAGGGCAGTTCATTCCTGTCAGCAGCATCTTGTGAAAGGCCAGGGCAGGCCATGCTAGAGTTAGTCTTCTGCTCCACAGTCCAGCACAGGCCTGTGGGCAGGGAGACCGCTCCCCAGTGGGTGGAACTGAGCCTGGCACTCGGCCGTAACAGGCTGCGGAGCTGAGGCCAGGGCAGTGGTTGTTTCCCAGACACACACCCAAAGGCCTGGCCTGGAAAACTTGGCTGGGTTCATGCCGCTGTCTCTCAGTGGGGTGAGGGTTGTATTTATAGCTGCCTCTTTAAAGGCGTTGGCATTATTAGCTGCCAAGAACTGGAACTGGAACTGGAACCTTTCATGCAGACGCAGAGGTATAGATAGGGCTGTAAAGCCTCTGCTAAATCCACACAGCACTAGTTGTGAGGATGGAGCCCAAGGGCTGTGTGTGCCCACAAGCTTGGTGAGAATAGGACCGGGTGTATCAAGTTAATATCCAGCTTGGTCTGAATACACCTCAAAAGTTTGGACTTGTGTGGCAGCTGGTCCTGTTTTTCTATAGTTTCTCTTCTCTACTAAATCCATCTTGCCTTTGTGCATTATTTCTTCTTGATCAATGCAGGCTTTTTAATTCTCCCACTAGTCAGGTCTGTTCTCAACTGAATAAAAAGTCCTTTATTTGTAATAAAATCACCTTCTGGGAATGGGTATAAAACAACAAAGACTACTTTGTTTTTTCCTGTGTTTATCTTTGGCTTTATATAAAGCAAAGTGCCGAGCATCACATTTCTAATAAGGCAACCTTTTCTAGATTGTAAACTCACGTAGAGAGCTGTAGTACTCCTCAACTGAAGAGAAATAGAATTGCCATTCTAGTAATTTGTTAAATTTTTAAAATTATTGAATGCTTGCCAAATGGCCAGGCCGTGTCTTTCCATTTGTTCTTATCAACTATTTTCTGACCGCCTACTGATTTGAGCGGGCGGTGTAAGTTCCCATCTGTCTTCTCCTATCTACAATGGGTCCTGCTAGTGAGCCCCAAATTTCCAATTCAGTTTACCTATGTGCGCATCAGGGAAAGTTTAAACATTTAACACATTTCAGATCACTGTTTCTAGAATTGATAGTGGTTCTACTTGAATGCTAAAATAGTAATTTAAATAGTCACCATGGGTTTGTAGGGGCGGTTTACATGGACACTAAGGAGCAGAGCAGGGAAAATGATGTACATTCTCAAACTGGGCATCTGAAGCCGAGAGAAGGGGGAGATCCTTCTGTGATGGACCAGTGTGCAGGTCCCAGCCACTGTTCTGACCTGAAAAGAGCTGACCTTATTTAAAGGGCAAGGCCTTTTAGGAGATGCCTCAAATATTGGGAAAACGAGCTCTCAAAACTTGGAACCAACCATGCAGGTTTCAGAATGATACTATGAAAACGTAAAAATAGTATTAACATCATAATGAATTTGCCCCTTAATTGTGAGCAAGACTTCTAAGATCAATTCCTTCCATATTCAGCTCACTAATTCACAAGAAAATGTGCTCTGTGTTAGATCAAAGAATTTAAAGTCAAATGATTCAGGTCATGCCTGGTTCCCAACTGCACATGGAAGACACATCTCCAAAGTTTGGTTGCAGTGTGCGGACAGATCTCAGGACAGCAGAAGGCTGGGTGGGCCCCTCTCACTGCCCGTGCAAGCCTGTGCTGCAACAAAGGCCTTTTAAGAACCACAGCCTCCAAGTCCAGTGGCTGGCTTTGTCTTGCCTCAGCACTGCAGTTTTTTTTTTTTTTTTTTTTTTTTTTTTAAGACAAACATACAGCTTCCTGTGGTGGTGGTGGTGGTTGGGGGATCCAACTCATGACCTCATGCTTACCAGGCAAGTGCTTGAGTTGCTGAGCTAAATCCCCAGCCCTTCACTGCCGTTTTGTTTAAAGAGCAAGGAGCAGTGAAGCCCACTAAAATTGTGTTACTCAGGAAAAATCTTTGGAGTCATAAAAAGTGCCCTATTGAAATGAAGTACTAGTACAGGCCTGAACTGGCTTATTGGAACCTTTGCAGGAAAACCCAGTGGCCCTTCATTAATAAATGCTGGCTTGGACACAAACCAGGAGGAGAAAACTAGGCTGGGTTGTCTTTGCTCCTGATGACCCTCTTCATTGGAGATCACGGCTTGACAGACATGTGTGACTTCAAATAAATGTTAAAGTTCTGATAGCCAACTGACAGGTAAGCCGGCCAGTGAGCTCTTGGGAAGGTCACTGGTCTGTGGCTCCTACGGTTGCCCCTGAAAGCCCCGCTCAGAGGCAAGGGAGCATGGCCTCACCCTGTTACCCAAGGAAGACAGAAGCTCAAGCCCTGAGCTGTGCTTACGCGGTACTGCAGGGATCAGTAGGCTAAAGGTGTCTGCTTCACTTGCAGCCTTTGAAATCGTGAAGGGTATTTGGTTACATTTAATGCTTCAAAATGTAGACTGTTGTTCTGAATATAAAACCTGTCACAATTACAAGTCCTTTCATCTTTTGTATCCCTTTAGAAAAAGCCCAAGGAGAATTTCTTGGAAAGAACTAAGGTATGTCCAGGCAATGAGCTGCCTGCAAGAGGAAGCTACAGCAGCAGTGGCAAGTGTTCTTGTTACTCAAGCTCTCAGACAGTGCCAGGGAGCAGGGCTTTAAAGACTGCTGGTTTACAATGTGTGTAGGATATAAAATCCCTCCAATGAATCACACCTAGTTTCTTAAATAAATAAAAGTTGGATACACAAAATTTTATATATATATTTATATATAATACATATATATTTCCTGTTAACAGTCTTTCATCTCAGGTATGGGGACCAAACCCAAGACACAACCTTCCCCTTATTTTCCACCAAGTAGTACCAAAAGTAATTCCTCTTCCACAGAGTCCACTAGGAAGCAGGAAGGCTAGTGCAGCAGCTGTCAGGAACAAAGGCACAGGCAGAGCTGGGGTGAACCGAGTCGAGGGAGACAGGCTGCCACCACTGGCTGAGTCACACCCCCTGCCCCCACTGAGCAGGAGAGGTTCCCGATCATCCTCAGATTCTCCCATCCCTTAGAGTTACGTCTTTTAAAGGCACATCCAAAAACGGTGCAACGAGGCGCTAGGTAAGCTGTACACAGTTGCTGTGTAGAGGTTAGGGGGCTGTGGGGGTCCACACGGCAATGAGGGTGTCCTTGACACTGCCCTCATCTAGGGGAGTGGGAGCCAGGGGAGCTCCTGGAATCCGCCCGCTTCTGTGGTCAGTAGGACAAGTACTTAACAAGGTCTTTGGTGCTTGTGTAGCAGCATCTCTTATCCATAAAGGCTTCCACAGCCAGCAAACTAGGAAAGTAAGTTCCTATACACAGCTGCCAGGCGGTTCTCTGCCAGTGCCGCGACCTATGTACAGAGCACAAAGAGCGGGTCAGTCTGCACCACAGTGAACAGTTTTAGACAGGATCTCCTGGGCAGTCAGGCCTTAGAAGGTTACTCTCCCCCACCCTACCCAGTTCATCTGAGGAACATGAAAAACTCAGCCCATGATCCCTATCCATAGTTCTGCCTCTTGGTTTTCTCCCAGATGAAAGGCCAGACTTTCCCCCTGGAGATGAGCTGGGTAAGCAAAGGGGCTCTGTGGACTCCAGTAGACAGCAGGGCCAGAGGTTCAGAGGGCTCCTCAGTGTCACCTACCTCACAGGCCTCGGGGCTCCAGGACCAGCCAGTTTTCTGTCACTGTCTGCATGTCTTGGCCACTCAGTGGCTCCCGCAGCCTCACCTTCACCTCCAGCTTCCCCCCCGTGGGTTTCCTTCCATCCAGGACCTGTGAGAAGAATGGGAAGGGCGATGAGAAGTGGGGACTGATGGGACCCAGCAAAGAGGCGTTAAGACGCCCTGCTGTATTCACGTGGCGTGTGCATCTCAGGACAGCTCTGCTCCCTCCCTGTCTGCTTTGCTCGAGGCGGTGGCTGTTTCAGTTAAGTCTTTTAAAGAAGCAATGTATGAATCTGGGTGAGCATCAGTGCTCTGAAGAGGAGATGAGAAACTTAGAGCTCCCCTCATTTTTGCTCATCCCCTACAGCAACTCCTGGAAGAAAAACAGCACCTATAAAGCAGAGCCCAAACCCTCACGTCACAGATGGCCCAGGGAAAAGCAGATGACAGTGGCAGACTACGGGTTCCTTCCTTCGTATCTACTCCCTCCTTCAGGCAAGGCGGGTGTGAACACTGACGGTCCAGGCTTCAGAACGGCAACCCAGGCGGGTGGGGGTAGACGCTGTCCTAGGAAAGCCTCAGCCTACAGTAGGGTCAGGTCCCAGCCCAGGACACACTGTATAAACATAACCACCTTTTCCTCTGGCCTAACTTTTGCCCACTTCTCAGAAGCAAGGTCTTAAGAATTCCTGTGTATAATCCTGTACATTCATTGAAGCTCAAAGATCTATCTAAAGGTGAATTTCTAAGCCCAACTCATGATGTCAGACAACTGCTCCAACTATTAACCCTGCCCCTAGAAACCTAGAATTCCGTGTGCTTAGCTGACAGCAGTGACCAGACTTCTCAGTGATCTTTTCTCATTTGTCAAAGCTTAGGCATTTACGTGGCCCAGGGGATTACAGGAAGAATATGGCTACTTCCTATCCGGCTGACACTGATTTTCTGAGGTCTTCTGAACCTCTTGTATCTGTGAAATGGGATACTATATACTCTACAGCACACTATGGAACATTAAAATTAAGTTGCAGGCCTAAAAACCTGTAACGAGGCCTGGCATCCCTGAATATCTGCTCTCCTTACCAGCCCCTCCGGCTTGTCACGCCCATACCTCCACAATCTCTCTGATCTCACACTCGTTCTCCAGCCGCTCCAACTTCAGGTGTGCTGTGCCAACCAGCTTGTCACTTCTAAAGAAGGATCTGGTGAGCCAAGAGGCAGCAGAGATGAGACCGGGCAGGAAGGAGAGAACGAACTCGCTGAGCCCAGAGCAAGAAAACTGAATAGCAAGCAGCAGGGACAAAAATACCCTTCTCTGCTCCCCAGCCACCTTTGTGTGACTGACAGGTGCCTCACCCTTTGTGGAAGATTTCAAATTTGATTCCTTTGCTCTGGATCACCCTCCTGAAGCCCCGGTGGTTTCGGTTGATGTTTAGTTTGAAGACTTGATCAAATTCTGCAAAAAGGGGAGAGGGCAAGGAGAGGCTTGGCTCCCAGGACTTTGCTGAGGAAGTAAGTAGACACAAGCTCAGGGGAGGCTTCCCCTCTAATCTCCCTTCCTGTAGTTCCGGGTGTCTGCCACCAGGAGGAGACCATCAGACCCTGGCCTTGGAAGCGGATGGTTTTTGTATCATGATAGATTACACCGAACTGGGAAGGACCGAGAATTTGGAGTAAGGATTCCTGGGTCCCATTTCTACCATCTTCTTGCTATGTGCTCCTAGGAAATTCCTTTACTTCACCAAACTTCAGTTTCCCCAATTCTGTAAGAGTGTTAATAAAACCTGCCTTTATTTCCCAAAAATGGGTAGATAAAAAATTAGACTGTAGATCTGAAAGCACTCTGGAAACACAGGTGATTTTCACTGAGTGAGTGAGAGGAAAGAGGAAGGAGCCCTGTGTTGACACTCACCTGGGGAGTTTGTGTTCTTTACCACAGCAGTTTTGCCTTTTTGAGCCTGGTCCTAAAGCAATGAGAAGGAAGATGAGACAGCTTGAAAAGCAGAGATACATAGAGTCAATAACTCTGTGCTGAGCCTGTCTTTTGGGAAGAGACCCCTGAGGAAGTGGGCCCGAAGGGTCTCTGAACCCCTCCTTGAAGGCAGGCCTCTCAACAGAGCACAAAATCTTGCAGTGGAGGATGGGGTTCACAAGACCCTAATTCTGCCTGGGCCTCACCGAGTTAGGGTAGTGAAATTCAAACCGCACAAAAGCGTCCAAGTCATCAGGGGTCACACCTGTGAGGAAGGAAGGGCGTTGCTCAGAGGGGGTGGCCAGAAGCCAGGTGCTCAGGCTGGGAGGTTCCTGGAGGGGCTGGGAGGGTGTTACCTGGAGGGGCTGGGAGGGTGTTACCTGGAGGGGCTGGGAGGTTCATTCCCCGGACAACGATCAGATGCATTTCTGTGCTGTTGAGTTCTGAGAAGATCCTACAGCCAAGAATGAAGAGCTTGATGAGAAGCAAGTGGCAGAGCCCCTCCCCTCTTCTAGTACCTCTTGTCCAGCTGTGTGCGCCCACAGAGGAAAAGCGCACAGCTACCACCAAGTCCTCTGGCAGACGCGTCCTCCTCACCAGCCCCAGGGCCTACCACACCGGGAGTCTCGCTAAAGACCCTGGGCTCCCAACTCCAGCCGTCTCACATGAAGCTATGTTCCCATGGGCTCTCGCACCTCACGGTCTGAAATGTCTTCAGCTCAAAGTGGTGGCTGGGAGGGTCAAGGCCCTGGGCTTGGGCCAGCTGCAGGATCCCCAGCTGCTGCTTGCGGTCGTGAGCAAGCTTCTCAAACCTGCCGGGATCCGTGTGCACATCAGCAGGGCAAGGCTCATTTGCTTCTCCCCACCCACGCTTTGGCTTCAGCCCTGGCACTCACCGAGTAGTCTCAGCCACGTTGCCCTGGTGCATGAACTGCTTGGAGAACAGCAGGCACTTCTGCAAACAGGCCCAGCGTGACTCCAGCGCCAGGGCAGGACTTGCGGAGGCTGGCCTGCAGGGCCTGACCTCTCACACTGCCAACGTCCTCTGTGGCCTTACCCCCCACACGCCAGTGGCCCTATTTATAGGTCCTACCACACCTTTCTGCCTATACTTCTGCAGTTTCCTCTCCTGCTAAATCATTTGAACTTCACTTAGCAGATTCCTGTTCTTCCTTCAAAACCTAACTCAAACATTATCTCAGACAGCAGACATCTTAGAAAAACAGGCAGCAGTTCAGAAGATCCCACACACAGCAACACCTGGGTATCTCCACTCCCATCTCTCCTGACTTTGTTGGTGGAATTTCCTAACTGCCATGAAAGGAAGGTGCTGTCATTCCACTTAGAGGTAAAGGAACTGTGGTTCATACAGGGCAAATGCCTTGCCAAAGACCACACAGCAAGTAAGTAAAGAACCAGAATCAGAGTCTGGAGCTACCTATTTGGGGCCCCTCATGTCTCCTTAGGGAAGCACTGAAAGAACAGGAAGGGACAAGCACCCCACTGACCTCATATTGCTCCTGAAGCATTTTTTGTAGCTGGGCATACACCTCCTCTGCCTTTTGGGAGAGCCGCAGGTCCTCATGGTGGATGAGGATGAAGTCACCCTCTTCATCCGTCAAGGGTGAAGGTACCTGCTGGGTCACAAGGCCCCTCGGGCCCCAAGAGTCAGATAGCTCCTTTACTCAGTTAACAAAGACAGGAGTCCAAACTACACATTGCTTCAAATTCCACGACCTCCAGCAATGGGCACTCATCGCCTCCCATGTAGCCCAGGCTGCAGGAACTCTGCTCCTACTGGTCTTGCCCCATCTTATCCCCCTTGACCAAGAGTAGCTCCCTTCCCTTTCCTTCCCCTGGTCACTCGCAGGCCAGGAAACAGAGACAAGCAAGGGGTCACATCCCACCTCTTCTAAGGCGCTGCCCCACATCACAGCCCTGCCTGTCAGGCTGCCTCTTACCCCTTGCCTAGGAAGGTCTGGGGCTTTAACCAGATCGGACTCACCTTTGAGAGATCAACAGATCGGCCCGCTCGTGCCTGGACGATCTGAGCCTCGAGACCCTTGGCCACCCGCAGGTGGGCTTTGGCTTGCTCCAGGTCTTGTCTACGTTTGGCCTGCAGGGCTGCTCGCTGGTACTGAAGCTTCCGTGCCTCCAGCAATGCCAGCTGCTCCCGCACTGAAGGGGCAGGGCCAGCAATCAGGAACACACCTCTCGAGACTCTCTGCTTCCCCACCCTATTTATCCCCAGCTCACCAGTTGGACTCAATGACTCCCTAGAACTTGAGACCTTGGGTTCAGGCTGGGGCCGAGATGAAGGAAGCAGAGGCTGGGCCGGCTTCTTGGCCACTGGGGCCTGTGCTGAGGGCTCACTCTGCAAACACACAGGTAGTTGTCATGAGATTGCTCTCCGCCTGCCTGGCAGCAGTGTGCAGCCTTGGACACTTGCTGAGCTGCCGTGTGACCTAAGTGAACGGCTTACCCTCTTGGGTCCTACAAAATCTCAAAGCTCAAGAAAGCCTCACAGGCTCTCTGGTTCAATCTCCCCAACAGGAGACTGCAGGGTAACTGCAGGATACCGGGGGCTGAACCTGGGCTCTGAATCACAAACACCTGAATCCTAGCTCTGCCCCCGGTCAAGATCTTCCTCTAAAAGTGTGGAAAGGAGACCTAACCTCACTGGGCTTTAGGATGAAACAAGGGGCTGGGTTTACCTCCCAGCTGCCATTTCTGCCCACCAACCCCTGCGGTCGTGATCTCTCAGCCGAACCTCATCCTCATCTTCATCTGCCAGGGCTGTGTCCTCTGAAGTGGCCAGTTTTTGGGCAGCTGCCAAAGTTGCTGCCACTGGATCCTCCTCCTCCTCCCGGCCCGCAGCAGGCTCCAGGCCAGGGATGGGGGGAAACCCTGTGAAGACGGATCAGGGAGAGGATGCGGTACACTCAGGGACACCCAAGGAGGCGGCCTGACTGACTGTCTAGGAGTGGCGCTGATAGGTGGCTCCCCAGGGTGCAGGCAGTTACAGAGATTCTTCCTTCTGCCCTTCTGGTGCAGAGACCACCTCACAGAGCAGCCAAGTGAAGCCTCACTCACCTGGAGGAACAGGCAACTCAGCGAAGTCCACTTTCCGTCCCGCTTGGTGTGCCCGGATAGCATCTTGATATTGCTGCATAGGAAGGGAGTGAGGGCCTCCTGGTGAGCGAAGCTCAGCGGAGCTGGCAGGCAGCCTTGGCCACAACAGAGAGACAGCGAGAAGACTGAGGAGGAGGCAGCAGCCTTGGGGCAAAGTCTTAAGGTGGCGAGCACTCGAGAGAAAGACTTGGAGAAGCGAGAGACAGAGGCAAAGAGAGCAAAGAGGCCGGAAGCTGCGCAGCCAGGAGCCCACCTTGGCGATGCGCTCATGCATGCGGGCCTTGCGCTCGTCCCCGCTGGCCCGGGCCTGGGCGCCCGCCTCACGGTACTTGTTCAGCCTTTGCTGCAGGGCATCCAGCACCGTCTGTGGCTCTGCAAGGGTCATTTAGAGGGGATAAACGGAGGGCACTAGCTCTGTCTGTCCCTCCTCAGTTCCCACTCCAGTCCCACATCTGATCCCACCTGGGGCTGGCGGGACGTTTGAGGTCGTCACTGGCTGCACACGCTCCACTGCTGGGGGTAGGACTGCTGGTGCTTCAGGAGGCTGAGCAGCCCGTGACAGGGTCTTCAGGTCTGCAGGCCCAAAGCAGACGAGTAGGCAGGGTGCCTGGTGGTCCCGACCTGATAATCCTCCCCAGCCCAGCCTGAGAAGACACCCTACAATTTCCACACTGACCCTCCGGTGCTGGGGGCATGGCACTCAAGTCCACAGGCTGCCCCTTCTCCAGGGCTTCCAGGACAGCACCAAATCTCTGCAGCAGTGAGAAAAGCAATTGTGAACACGGGGCTGGCACAGCTCTCCCTCAGGCTGACTCCCTCTCTGACCCTCCACTTCCCCACCTGGAAGGCAGGGGATGGGACACTGTGTCTCTGAGCCCCGTGTCACACCTTCCCAATTCTCATAAGCTCTCGGGCACGATCCAGCTCTCCATCCCGCTTGGCGTTGAGGGCAGCCACTTTGTACTCTCTCTGTCGTGCCAGCAGCAGGGCCTTAGGGTCTGAGTCTGCATCTCCAGGAGGAGCAAGGCCCGGGCTGCCTGGAAGGCTGGACTCAGGGTGGGAGGCACTGTCTACAGGAAACAAAAGCCCCCACTAAGGGTCCCGGTTCCCAGAGGTCTCAGCCGGAGGACACACTGGGGAAAGCGGACGGCAATGGGCAAGGGCAGGCTGAAAAGGCAGGCAGTAGGCACTGACCCTGGGAACTGGGCAGGATTTCAGTCTCCAGATACCTGGCTCCAAGACAGAAGCTGGGACGTCCCCCTCAGGGCTCCTGCTGGTGGTTTCCTGGGAGGCTGGGGGCCTCTTGCCTAAGGCCACTGGAGGTGGGATCTCCTCCTCTTTGATCTCCCTGCCCTTCCTCACAGCAGCTAGCTGCGACTCCAGAGTCTGAGGGAGAGAAGCAGTCTAGAAACCTAGAGAGCCATCTCAGCCTGGACCCTGCTTGAAGACAGGCTGGGGCTGGTAGGGAGACCTCCCCTCCACGGTGCAGACTCCCACCCCCACCTTCCCTCCGGACCTGCCCCGTCACCTTCAGGCCTCGCTCACAGCGCCTGGCTTTGGCCATGTCACCTGCCTCCTTGGCACTGGCGGAAGCTTCGCGGTAATTGTGGATCCGTTCCTCCAGCAGAGCCTGCAGGCCCCGAGGCCCTCCAGCCTGCAGATACTTCAGCTCAGGGCCGGGCCACTCCGAGGCCAGCTAGGCCCTTGCCATTGTCTCCCTGTGAGGAAGCTGCCCCAGAAGACGGAGCTCTGGGACTCCACGAGAAAGAAGAGCCTAAAGCCCCATGGTGTGAAGCAAAGACCCACTGGGGGTTGTGGGGAGGCCAGAGGCCAGGTCAGAGGCAAAAAAGGCCCAGAAAATCAGTGGAGGCCAAGACATGGCTTCCGGGGGTGGTGTAGGAAAACAGAGAGGCCTTTGAGGCTGGCCAGCCGCAGGAATTTCTCATGCTGTTTCCACTTGGACCAGCTACTGGAGGAGGGGCACTGCAGCCTGCTGTGCATGTCTTGCCGCATGCACGTGAAGACACAGACACAGAGGAGCACCAAGGCACACAGGGCTCTCCTCCAGAGCCTACCTGCGCTGCTGTTAGTAGGGCTGCTGGCGCTGACGGTTCAGTGTCTTCCTTTCCCTTCTCTTCACAGAGGTCTGGACTAGCTGCCTCATCGCTGTCCAGGAGACCAGCCTCCTCGTCCGTACCCAGGACTTCCTGCAGCTCATTCTGCAAAGACATAAGTCCCAGGAGCTTGGGAGCCTCAGGGCCACACCTATGACAGAACCTGTGAACAAAGGTCTCCCCCAGTATTCTGGGGGATACTCTACGTAGTCCCCTTTGCAAAAACTTTTCTTCAACCTAACCAAGGATAGCTTTGTAAAGACTTCAAATCTGAGAATCTCTAATTGCAGAGCTCAGACCAGAGGTCCCAGGAGATGACTCTCACACTCACAGCCTGGAAGACAGGCCTAGACGGGCAGTGTACTCACTCAAAGGCAGAGACACAGACGGGCAGACCCCAGGCCTCCTCTCGACCACCCTCTCCTCCACCAGGCCGCCACCTGATCACACAGCCTCTGCTGCCTGCCTGGTAAACGCACCAGCAGGTCTGTATCCTCCTCCAGACCTTCCTCCTCCTCCTCTTCTTCCTCCACATCCTGCATACAGTCTGCTGCCAACTTCTCAATGTGCGCCATGGGGAGAGGGGCTGGGGCAACAGGGTCAGAGGTCAGGACAACTCCAGTAAGGTCCAAGATGAGTAAATTATAGATACACCCAGATGGAAATTCCCCTTCCTTCCTACAGCAAAGTACTACCCAGGAAACTATTCTTTCTTCATGACCCAGCTCAAAGGACACCTGTCAGGGACACCTTCCTGGGTTCTCCAACAAGTTATAAGTCAAACTTCTCTGTATTTCTAATAGTGATTCATGAATGTATCCACTCATCCCTCAAGCATCCTTTTCACATTTGTGGATTTTTACAGGCTATCTGAACCTCACAGCAGCTCTGCAATGTAAGTAATATCACATCTATTTTATATAGTGAATAAACTGGAACTAATGGTAGCAATTTTTCTAACAATGAAATCCTACTGTGTCAAAACTCAGGCTCAAATCCGGGTTTATCTAAACCCCAAAGCAGGGTCAGATCAGTAAGCCTACTCTTTTCACTGTCCCAGCTCAAGGGCACACGAGAGGGGAAGTGTCTCTCTGAAGAGTCCAGGTGAGAAGTGAGGAAGGTTTAGAATCCCACCCCTCAATTCTCCCAAGCCTAAAACCTCTGCCCTGTTCCCACCTGTGGAGGGAAATCCTACCTACTCACGTGACACACTGTCAGAGCACTTACTATGTGCTAACGGTGCCTGTCCTCCCTGGACCCTGGCTAGGGAGGGTCTACCAGGCCCTGGCTAGGGCAGAGGACAGTAGCTCTGCTAGGTCAGTCAGGGAACTGGATTAGTCCACAAGGGGAGGTGGCTCCCATCACACAAGTACAAGCTTGACCTCCTGTGGAAGAGCTGCAGAAGGGACAGGGATATTAGAAGGACCAAGGGGTCTGGCTGGCTGGCTGTTCAAGACCGCACGATAAGGACCCTTTCTACCACTGGCCTGTGTCTATCTGGCCCTGGTACTGAGCCAGACCCAGGGTCAAAAACTCACCCTGTCCCTTGAGTGCTGACTTCCTTCTTGTGGTCCCTGCTTCCCCGGTAAGGGCCAGCAGCTCGGCCTCCAGATCTCCGTCATCTTCTGTCTCATCCCTCCCAAGCATCATGTCCTCAGGGCTGAACTCCACAAAGAGCCCAAGCTGACAGCACAGAAGGTTTCTTAGGAATCATACAGTGAGGCAGAGTAGAACTTAGTCCCAGAGCCAGACTTGGGACCCCAATGTCCCAGTCAGTGGCTTCTTCACTTTGGGAGGACCAATGTGCAGAAAGGGAAAATGAGGCTGCAACATTGCCACTTGGACACTTATCTCCATAGAGAATATAAAGAACCCAGTAAAACTACACTGCCATTGTTACTAACAATAACAGCAACAGTGGCTAGCACTAGTCACGGTGTTCTACATGATTAACTGCCGTAATCCTGAGGTGTTTCTTTTTAAATGCAATAAAAAAACACATAAAGTGAAATTTACAATCCTAACCAATTTTAAGTCGGAGCTCAGTGGCAATGAAGTACACTGTGCTACCTTCACCATCGTCCGTCCACAGAAGCTTCTGCGTGTGGCCCGGCAGAAACGCTGTACCCACTGCGCACAAAGTTCCCATTTCCCCCGCTCTCCACTGTCTGGTAAATATTTAGATGCATATTGAAAGTACCAATCCTAATTTTTATGTCTGTGTTCAGAACAAAGCCTCCTCAATGACAGAATTTAAAATATAGTCTTTTGAGTCCCTGCCCTTGATTCTACCTCCTTCCTTGGCTTTTTAAAAACAACAGACTAATAGGACTCAAGGCCAGAAGAAAAGAACTAGAAAACAGTCCTCAGGCTCCCATTTGGTGGCAGCCTTCGGTCCTTAGGCAGCAAGGACCTCCCATTGGTGACTACCTCAAACAGACACCCTTAGCCAGCAGCTAAGGTTGGCCTGGATGAGGGGCCACCGAGCACTAAGCTGCCTTGGGAGCATCTGCACTTCACAGGCTCCTGAGCCCTCCACACCACTTGCATGGTGCGGCCAAGGCCAAGGCAGGATGATGGCTGGGCTGAAACCTGGAAAGGGAGTTCAAGACTCCTTGGCTCGTGTGACAGGGTCTAGTCAGAACCCTAAGGGCACTGCTCAGACTCTGGACTAACAGACAAAACCACAGAAATTACTCAATCTGACCCAATTTGCCCAAATATTCTAAGGACCCCCACCCAGACCGGCCCAGTGGCAAAGTAGGCTATGTTCATACCTGCTTGGCAGCTGCCACACCTTGGCCACTGGCCCGAGGGCCTTTCCGAGGTCTTGGCCCTGGCATCCTGGTAGCTTAGGTACCTATCAGGTGGGAGGTGAAGAGACTGAGAGTGGAACAGACTAGAGCCCTGCCCTGAGAAAGGCGTGATCAGTGAACTCCTCACATTGGCAGTGTTTTCCCCTACCTGGTGAATCACCACCAATGTTAGACTCAGGCTACTGAAGCAAGCCACATGGAAGATGGAGAGCTGGGGGCCACCTGTCGGCATGTAGCCTGCAAACTGAGTGTGAACCCACATTATGACGTTACCGACTTGACTGCCCAGTGTGGAAGGCAGAGCCAGGGAGCAGCTCTAGGCACAGGGTGGGGAAAGGGCCGGATTAGGGTTTGGGAAGGCTTCACACCTGTGAAATCCATTCTGGAAGCAACACGTGACTACTGAGGTCTAACTTCAAATTAATTAAAAATGCAGTTGCACAGGCATTCCACACACATCTCAAGTGCTCAACAGCCATGTGCACCTATGGCTACCATGGTATGGCACAGAGTGCTACCATAGAGAACCCGACTCAGCATTCAGATTCTCAGGCACCCCAACAGTTCACGGGCCCTGCACAGCAGATGATGCTAGGCCCTGAGAGCACAGATGTCAATCAGACACGGCCTCGGCCCTCAAGGAACATGGACATGGTGCAGACAGACCCATGAACAGACAACCACTGCACGAGGGTGCTGCAGGTGCAGTGGGTCCCCAGAGGTGACCCCTCATCCCGCAGACTTAAAAAGACTTCTTGAAGGAGGTGATGCCTGTGCTGAGTCATGAAGGCGCCAGAGGAAGGCGAATGAATCTCAAGTAGAGGGAGCAACCTGACAACCATTCAGGGGCGAGGAGCTCGGCTGCACAGCGAAACTAAAGGCTTGGTACTACTGGGGCACAAACCAAAAACTGTAAGCTAAGATGGGAATGTGAGCAAGGGGCAAAACAGAAGAACTTTGCAGCCGAAAGAAATCTGGACGTTATTCTGACAATGGGGAAAAGTGGAGGGTTCAGGCCTGCGAGTCGAGAACATCACTGTGGCTGCAGGAGGGAAAGAGCACAGGAAACAGCCGGGGCATCCAGCCCCGGGCCACGACGCGGCGGCGAGACGAGAGGCACAAGTTCCAGGGCTTGAGACGGGCACCAGGCTGGCACCCAGAGGGCGGGGATGTCAGGTTTTACTGATTTGGATGGACCGCGGGGTGACTGGGCTCAAGGGGATGACGGGGTCAGTGAGGCTGTCTGTGCAAGTCGGCAGAGGCTGCACCCAGGCCCGGGCTCGGGAGAGGTGGGCAGCGGGGTCCGCAGCCGGAAGCGAAGCCGGGGCCCTCACTCCCGCGCGACGGAGCGCATCGCCCGGCCCTGCCCAAGCCGCCTCCATCTCCCTGGCTGTCCCCAGATCTCCCCACGTCGGGGAAATCCGAACCCATACCTCACGGCGGACCCGAACCAAACCCGGGCCTCCTCCGGCTCGGCACCGCCCTGCCTTCCCGCGAGCCTCCCGCCCCGGAGGCAGCGACAGGAAGCGCCCGCCCGGGAGGCGGCTCACATCCAGCACGTGACCTCACGCGGGCGGCATGAAGTGCGCATGTGCGGGGCGGGGCTCTCTGACAGGTGACTCCAAGGGTGAGGTTCTCTGTGCGCAGGCGCCTGGAGGCAGGTAGCGCGAGACCAAGCGACTGGGGACCTTAGGCTCTTCGGCAGGGCACCAGCCGCCTACGCTAGTGTAGAAGGCGCGTCTCCGCCACGCCTCTCTCCGGCTCCGCCTCTCTCTGGCTGGTCCCCCTGGGCGAGGGTTAGGGGTGTGCAGGCGGCCGCCGTGTGGTCCTTCAGCCTCAGGTCTCGGAATAGGGTAGGGCTCGACACTGAGTTCACGCACAGGTCAGCACTTGAATGTCCCCCTTCCCGGCCGCAGGGCGGGGTGAAACGTCAGGTAAGACGGGAGAAGAGCGCATGCGCCTTGCAACACACTTCAGAGCGTTCAATAGTGGACTGCGCGGGGTCGCGGATCTGTGATCTCAGCACGCTGGGAGGCCGGAGATCGCAGGTTCCAGCCCAGCTGGGCGACTTAGAGGCCCGGTCTCAGAAAACGAAAAGTCCGGGGATGTAGCCCTGTGTAAAGGCTCTAAGTGTTGTCCTCAACACCCAGGATCTTATCTAGTACGGTCCTACAAGATGGACATCACCCCCAGGAGAGAAAGCTACAGAGTAACTCGTTCAGTGTCAACAGATAGGCTGTAGCCACGCCTCTTCCAGCTAGAACATCGCCACCTCCCCCGTACTCCTGCCTATACCCCAAATTTAGGTTTTGGCAATCAGTGATCACAGATCTTCCAGTTTCCTTGAAACACTGCTTTTTGGCTTTTCTTTGTGTATGTGTGGTAATCGGGGTATTTGGAGATAAGGTCAGGCTAAATCAGTAAGTTGCCCAGGGTGGGCTGGAACTTAAGATCGTCTTGCCTCAGCCTTCCAGAGTGCAAGGATGCACACCCAACTTTCCTGTCTCCTTGTTTTTGACTTCTCAGGGTATCAGCTTCACACTTTATTTTCTTTTGAAGCAGTTTGTCGCTACGTAGTTCAAGCTGGCCTTGAACTCATGGCGATCCTCCTGCCTCAGCTTCACAAGTGTTGGAGTTATAGGAGTATACCAAAACACCTGATAGCATCGTTAAATTGAAGTTTCACTTCCATATTTTTCTTACTCTTTTTAAAGTTATTTTCACATTTCTATAAGAAATCTTTAAGATATACACAAGGACACATTTTACATTTACTAGGATGCAGGCTCCACAATGGCAAAGATTTTTGCTGCTGCTTGTGTATCTTCAGCAGCTAGAGCAAAGCAAGGCACACAGTGTGCCCGTGGTAGTCTCTATTTTGCATGTTAACACAACTACACGGCCACCTACACGTTAAACACACACAGACTGCAGTGTGGTGGGGGCCACCCGAACATGCCGCACACTGCAGTACCCCTTCCTCAGAGGCGGCCACTACACTGAATGTTTTGTAGTCTCCTGAGCATTTCTATTTCTACCATGCCTGTATCCTTAAGCAATGTGTGGTTATTTTTTTTTTTTTTTTGCAAGCTTTTAACTGTTACTGGCACATACTTCATAATCCTTCAGTTTCTTTTTCTACTCAACCTTGCAATTTCATCCACTTAAGTTGATTTTTACTTCTCATTCCATAGTATGATCAGAAGTCCCTTTCCCAAACACTTGCCATTACAAATCATGCTCTAAACACTTTGTACCTCACTCATCTTGTATGCATGTGAATTTCTCTGGATTGTGTTCCTGGGGATGGACTTGCTGGCACTCATAGGATTTCTTACGTTTTCCAGACTAAATATTACTAAATGATCCCTAAAGTGCCTGCTCCCATCAGTGGAACATTTGGGTTCCAAATATTCTGTATCATTGTGGACGAATTATCTAACACATGTGGACTGATTTTGAGTTGCAAGTGTTTTTATTTGGTTGGTCACTTCTTCTTTGGATGATTTTTTAAAAATCCATGCTTTTTTCTTAATTGTGTAAATCTTTAAAAATACTCTGATACAGACCTTCAGCCTATTAGGTTACAGATATTTTCACAAATACTTACATAGCTGTCTTACTTTTTTGTTGTTGCTGAGACAAAATAGCTGATGCCCAAAATTAAGGAAGGAAAAGTTTATCTGTTCATGAAGGTTTCAGTCCACATCAGCTGGCTCCAAGGCATCAGTTCATGGTGGCAGAAGACGGCAAAAGCAACAGGAGCAAAAGGGGAGGAGAGAGAGCAGGTCTCTTTCCCTCCCTTATGTTGTATGCAAGTTACCTGGCCCAGGGCAGCTGTAGCACTCACACCCGTAATTCCAGCATTGGACCGTGAACCAATCAGAAACCCTAGAAGCATACCCCCATAACCGTGTTGAGACTTTAGCGGGGACATGCAGACACAGTCCATACCTTTGCTAAACTATTTCAAAAGGAGAGACATAATAACAATGAATTCTTATTCATCATGAATCTTCGAAAAGCATTCTCTACAAAACCTCAAGAAATGTAACACTTAATACTTTCAATATGAATATGCTTCATGTTGCTGATTCTTTGTATTTCTTAAATTTAGGACCAAATTAAGGTTCACATAGCATATTTAACTCTTGTTTTTGAGACAGGGTTTTGCTTTGTACAGTAGTTTAGGTTGGCCTCAAACTCATGGTGATCCTCCTGTCTCAACCTCCTAAGTGCTGGGATTACAGGCATGCATTACCATGCCTGGCTTATTTAGCTCCTATGGCTGTATTTTCTTTTGGTCGACAGTGGTTCTTCTATCAATGCTTTGGGTTTCTGTTTGGTCTCTTTATTTTGTGATGATTTCAGTGAGTGGAACAGTGGTTTTATAGAACATTTCCCCCTCAATTCGGATCTGTCTGGTAATTTTTGCGTATGTTTACCTGAGCATCACAGAGGGTGCGCTACGTCCACACCACCCTGAGGTTTGCTTGTTATTTTGAGACAGGGTCTCATTATGCAGTGCAGGTGGGCCTTAAACTCACTTACGTAGCCCAGGCTGGCCTTGAACTCACAGCGATCCTCTTGCCTCGGCCTCACAGTGCTGGGATTACAGGTATGGGCCACCACACTCAGCTCTAGGATTTTTGTTTAAGTTTTCTTTTGATTTTTCTGGTAGAAGTCTCCCAATTTAGTACAACGGCATACGAAAAACCAGACTTGCAAGTTTTGGAGGTCAAAAGTAAATTATCAGACTACTCATGTGAGGATGATGAAGCGGCTCCACTATGGTAAAATACATATTTTCATGACAAGATTGCTATGGTTGTATAATGATAACTTTGACGTTGACCATGTGAGCCAGAGTTCTTGTGACAGGGAAATGGAGCAAGGATCAACCACTACAGACCTCCTTGATTTAGAGGATAAAAAAAACAGCAATGTGAGTACATGTTTGCCTAGTTGAAATGTTGCAAAATGGTCATGCAACCAAATGGAACAATCTAATGTTAAAACTAGGTCTGACAATATAGTGAGGGTCTTGGCAGGGGTGAAAATGTATTGGACAGAATGCTTACTATATTATTTCTAGCAATTCGTTTTATAGACTCAGTTTTCTTTCATATCATTCAAAATTTAAGATAAGTAATATCAGATAAAATCCTGTAACCTGACCCTAACCATCCAGTTCTTTTTCAAGGCAATAAGTGTAACCAATTTCATACAAATTGTCCCAGAACTATTTTATATAGATACACATATACTGTGTACATATATTTACATACATGTTAACATTAAATAATGGCAGGTCTGATAACAGAAATGAACACCAGAGGAAGGACCTACTGTGGTGCTGCTTGAACGTTTGTGTTGATTATAAACTTCCCAAACAAGGAAAGAACAAATTATTTAATGGAAAATCGCAAAACACAAACATAATAGTCATTTCTGTTCAGTCAATTTTGCTAGTTTCAGGTGCTCGAAAAAAAAGAATCGGGTTCTTTAAAACAGACCCCATGGGCTCCCTTCACTCTTCCTTCAGCGCATACAGCACATCATCCCGGCTGACGTTGAGCCGCACCCGGAGCAGCAGATCGTTCCTGCTGGGCTCCATGAGGAGCAGGCGGCAGGAGCCCAGGCGCGAGCACACGGCCATGGTCTCTGACATGGTGGGGTAAGGCAGCCCCTCCATCCGGCACAGGGCCACATGCTGACTGTATATCTAGACACAAAAAGCAAGGCAGAGGGTAAGAGGAGGAAAGGCAGCTGTGAGTCTTACTCTGATTACTTATTTCATCTGCCAAAAGCGAACGCTGGGAATCCAGGCTGCCCAACACTCCAGAGGGCACCAGAGAATGGGACACCAGCCTCAAAGGCCGAAAACAGCAAGGGGGGATCCTGGTTCTGTTATTTACCTAGATATGAATGCTGGAAAAGGTATTTCACTCTTTTCTTTTTTTTCGGGGGACTGGGGATTGAACTCATGACCTCACGCTTGCCTGGTAGGCGCTATGCCACTGAACTGTATCCCTGGCCCCAACTTACTTCACTTTCATGAGCTTCATTTTCTCCTATAAAATGTATTGCACACTTCTCAGTGTGGTGGTGCATACCTGTAATCCCAGCAGTCAGGTAGGCTGAGGCAGGAGGACTGCAAGTTTGAGTCCATCATGGGCAACTTAGCAAAACTCTGTTTCTAAATCAGATTTTAAAAAAGGGATGGGGGCTAGGGCAGGGAATGGTCCAGTAAATACAAGAACAAAGGGAGACAGAAGGAAATCTAGTAACAGATTTCCTTTCCACTGGGCCAGGCAACTCTGTAGCATTCTGGTCACTCTATTTTATTTTACTTTATTTTATTTTATTTATTTTGGTACTGGAGATCGAACTCACAACCTTGCACTCACCAGGTAGGCGCTTAGGCCACTAAGCTAAATCCTCAGCTCCTTGGTCACTCTATTTTAAATATTTATGAGTCTGCCTCTCCTACCAAGAATGGGGGTGTGACAAGAACGAGGGTGTTACCCTCTAGCTTGGGGTTTTCTGCACCTCATCCAGTCAGTGGCGTGGTACAGATGTCCAGGAATATTCACAAAGTCTTAAGGAAAGTCACTCCTCGGTAGTCTCTTGCTCCAAAAGGACAATAAAATTTGTCCTAATTTAGTTTTTTTGTCCTAATTTAGTTATATGCATAGGTCTAAAATACATAGCACTCCCATGTGCAAAGCTGCCCACTCTCGTGACCCTCTTGAACAATTACCAATGGACACCAGTCCTTTTTTGTTTGTTTTTTGAGAGAGTCTAGCTATGCAGTTCAGGCTGGCTTTGAACTCCTGACGATCTCCTGCCTCACCTTTCCAGAGTGCTGGGATTACAAGTGTGCACCACCACGCCTGGCTCCTGACACCAGTTTTGAATCAGTTACTAAGGCCCAAGCCCTGATAATTGCTTTGACTCAATCCAATGAAACTATGCTCAAAAAGAGCAAATTCATATTCATCTTTGATTTTCCAAAACCGGCCTTCTGAAAGCCTCGTCTTCACTGTAATGTAAGCTGTGTGTGCAGCAGGGACTGCCTTTTCTACCCCTCCCTGAATATCCAGTACAGACCTACAATCTAACATGCAGTGACCAACGGCTGAAGATGTCTGCCTATGCGACCCAGTAAAACACCCTTGAATGCTAGTGGTGCACCGCAGTGAGGATAGTGTATTACATGTTTCTATAAAGAACTAGAAGAGAGGCACTCAAAGGGTCTAAAAAGACAGGTTTGTTTTGGCTCACAGTTTTTTGTTTGTTTTTTGGTACTGGGAATCAAACTCATGACCTCACGCTTGCCAGACAGGCGCTCATGCCATGAGCTAAATCCCCAGCCCTCAAAGGGTCTAAACATAGACAAATAAGGGACTAAGAATACTAATTACCCTGATGGGATTAGTACATGTTATATATAGGTACTGAAACTTCACAAAATATGTACAATCATTATTTATACATTTTTAAAAACTATCCTTAAAAATAAGTATTGGACTGATTTAGCATAGTCTAGTGCACACACACAAAATAAATTTATACACTGATTGGAATTTCCACATACCTTCAAAGCCCTAGACCAAAATCTAGAAAGATTTGAAAAAGGAGATCACCTGTTGAAACGTTGCTTCCTCCAGTCCAGATCGACGGAACTCCGCAAGGATGGCTCTCAGGAAGCCCTGTTCCAGGATGGAGGAATTCCTTTAAGGAAATGAGAAGGTGGGAGTTTTCATAAGAGGCTGCACTGTTGGGAACCAGTCATGAGGACCAAGAGCCAGCTGACCTTCCCTGAGGGTACAAAGGAGGGGACAGCAGGCTGCTCCCCCTTTGGCAACAAGCCAGCATGCTGGCACGTAGCAAGTTCCAGGGACAGTCAACAACAGCTGAGATTTTCTTTAAAGAAATACTTACCTGGGTACACTTTGCAAATAATGAGAAGCAGATGAATTTTCCATTAACCTAATTGTTTGCTCCCTTGTCTAAAGTGAATAAAGATACTCAGGGTTCTTTGTCCACTAGAGGCAAAGCCCACTGTGCCTGTTTATCCTGTTTATCTCTGTGTCTTTAATTCGGTTAGACATTGCTAGCAGGCTGGTTTCCTGCACTGCACCGTCAACCTGAGGAAAACGAGTTTCTCCATGTCTTTCAGAAAGGAAGAAACTCTGAGACCCACCTGCGTATTACCTGACAGGTTTCCTTCCTTGCCTTCAAAGTCTCACACTGATACACCACATGCCACTTTGGAAGTTGGGGGACGTGCCAACTAGCTCCGTCACAAATGCCCACGCCCCTGTTGCCACAGCTTCATGCAGTGGTGGGAACCTATGGCCCAAGTACTGTGAGCTGTTCATAGCTCCAGAAGCTCAAAAACGTTTGCCAGCACTGGGTTAGCAGACCATGCCGTGAGAGCAGCTGCTTCCTTGTTCCCACTGCGTTTCCTCAGCAAACTCCTTTCGGAAAGTCAATGAGTGCCACATTTATTGGCTTTGGATTTACCTATTCTCCAAGGTTTCTATTTCACCTCCATCCCTGGCCCTAAAGAACTGTGTCTTTGTGAAGAAAAAAGGCTTCCAAATGGAAGCGAGTTTCCACAACTTGAGCAGACTAGAGCTCCCTGGTTCTCTAGGGAGGCTGGGGGAGAGGAGCGTCTTACTTGATGGCAGTGATGTATGATGAAGAGAACATCTCATCCACAGCTTCCATTAAATGGGCCACAGTGACCAGGCCGGATGAGTCCTGCTTCTGATGGGAGAACTCACAGATCTCTGTGGCTCGCCGGCAAATATCCAGGCAGCGCCGTGCGTCCCCAGAGAGGGCTGCCACCTACAAGAGAGAGCATTTTGCTCTGAAGGTACCCTTGCTGTTTCAGCTGAAAGACAGTGCTAAGGGTGGACTTGCACCCAAAGTAAGCTTACAGAAGGATGGGAATAAAACTGTATCTGCCTAGGAGTCTATTCCTTGATTCCAAACCTTTATCTCCATTTAATGGTTTTTATTTTTTTGAGATGGTATCATGATGTTGTCCAGGCTGGCCTTGAATTCACAATCCTCCTGCCTTAGCCTCCCCCAGTGTTAAGATGACAGGCATGCACCACCACGCCTGGCCTTTGTCCCTGTTTTACAGAAAACTTCACACTATAAAAGATGGAAATTCTTAGTGTATTTATTGTTTAAGAAATGAAATTTCAAAAAAAGACCCTTGATCCAAGATTAAGAGTTGACCACCTGGCCTGGCCAGGGATATAGCTCAACAGCATAAGCACCTGTGTGGCAAGGGCAAGGTCCTGAGTTCAATTCCCAGTACAAAAACAAAAAAGTTTACCATCTGGGAAAAAAGGGTTCTCCTTCTTTGCTGGAGAAAATCAGCCCCCACAGTAGCCAGCCATGCTGGGAGGTGGAGGTGGAGGCTCTGTGGAGATAAAGCTGCAATGGACAAGGCCTGATCCATGGCTAAGAGAACCACAGCGAAGAACTGGGAGAGGGCAGGAAGTCACAAAGTCAGAAAACTCAGAGGAATCTGTGGCTTACATGGATGAGTCAGACCAGTCCATAATTCCTTTTTCTCTTCTGTTGCGCTGGGCATTAAACTGAGGGCCTTGGCTATGCCAGGCAAGCACTCTAGTACTACCTTACTTTCCAGCCTCACCTCATACCACCTTTGTTGCTCCCTCCATTCCACAAGTACAGAGGCTGAGGGTCTCCAGGACCCTTCTCAGCAAATCCTCTGCTCCCTCCTACACTGACTCAGAAGGCCACTTGCACTTTAAATTTCCCAAAGAGAATATTTGGAATCAATGCAGCCTCCAAGGCCTCTCAGCTTCTAGTCCTAGTACTTGGCAGCAACCTTTGCAGTTTACCTGACGATATCTGAAATGGCTGTTTCCTTTAAAATTGATGCTATATTAGCCAGGCATGGTGGGCATATCTGTAATCCCAGCGCTTGGTAGGCTGAGGTAGGAAAGTTGCTGTCAGTTCAAGGCCAAACTGAACTACATAGTGAGGCCTTGTCTCAAAAAACACTCAAAAAAATGAAATACTTAGGAATCAATCTAACAAAAGTAAAAGATCTATATAGTGAAAATTACATTAATCTGAAAAAGGAAATTGAGGAAGATTTCAGAAAATGAAAAGACATTCCTTGTTCATGGGTAGGAAGAACAAACATTATGAAAATGGCCATTCTCCCAAAATTATTAAATTTATACAGATTTAATGCAATTCCAATCAAAATACCACTTGCAAACCTTACAAATCTAGAAAAATCATCCCTAAAATTCATCGGAACCAGAAAAGACCTAAAATAGCAAAGGCAATTCTGGCCAACAAAGGTAAGGCAGGAGGCTTCACAATCCCTGACAGGAAATTATATTACAAAGCTACTGTGATAAAATCAGCATGGTACTGGGATAAAAACAAACCTGAAGATCACTGGAATAGGTTAAAAGATATAGCCACAATTACAAACACACTCAGCTACCTCATCTTTAACAAAGGGGCCAAACATGTACACTGGAAGAAAGACAGCCTCTTTAATAAGTGGTGCTGGAAAAATTGGCTTTCCGTATGTTGAAAACTAAGACTAAATCCATGTCTATCACCATGCAATAAACTAAAATCAAAATGGATCAAAAATCTAAATATTAAAACAGAAACAATCTGCTGGAAGACAAAGTAGGTACAAATCTTGACAACACAGAAGTAGGCAAAGAGTTGATGAACAAAAATCAAACTGCACAAGAAATACTTCCCAGAATCAACTACTGACATATTATTTAGGAAGGTTTTGTATGTCAAAAGAAATCTCCAACAGAGTAAAAAGGAAACCTACAAATTGGGAAAATATCTTAGCCAACTGTCCCTCAGACAAAGGACTTCTATCTAGAACTTATAAAAGAATTTTTAAAAAATCAGGCCCTTGAAATTCAAAGAACCAATCCAAAAATGGGAATCTGAGATGAATACACAGTTCTCAGATGAAGATATACAAATGGCAAATAAATATATGAAAAAATGTTCAACATCAATGGTCATTTGGGAAATGCAAATCCAAATAACACTGAGATTCCATCTCACTCCAGAAAGAATGGCCAAGATCAAGAAATCAACCAATAACAAATGCTGGAGTGGCTGTGGGGAAAGAAGAAGCCTTCTTTCTTCACTGTTGGTGGGAGTATAAGCTGGTACAACCACTGTGGAAACCAATGTGGAGATTCCTCAAAAAGCTGGGTTAGAGATTCAGTTTGACCCGGCTATCCTGCTTCTGGGCATTTTACCAGAAGAATTGAAAACATCATACCACAGTGATATATGTGCACCCATGTTGATGGCAGCACAGTTTATAATAACAGATCTTGGAAACAACCCAAGTGCCCATCAATCAAGGAATGATAAAAAAAAGATGTGGCATTTTTATACAATGGAGTACCACTCAGCTATGAAGAAAGATTGCATCGAGACTTTTATAAGTAAATGGATGCAACTCGAGACCACACTCATAAGTGAAATAAATCAAACTCACGTGTAAATACAGTATTGTCTCCCTAGTGCAAGAAACTAAAAAAGTATATATAATCCAAAATCTACAATAAATACTGTGTAAGGGTAAGAAACTGCTCAAGGAGGAAAAGTAATTGGGGTAGGTGGAAGGAGGAAATAGGGAAGGGAATAGGAAAAGACATAAATTTGTATATATAAGATAGCTAAAGTGACTATACTAACTGTGTTAGCTATTTAAAAAGAACAGTTAATATTCATATGAGTAGATCTATTTTACATGTCTGTATCTGTTATTCTAAGCAACTCTTTTTGAAGGTAACAATATGCAATATTACAACCACTGTCAAATTCCTGTCATCTTGTTTTGTAAACCTATATTGTTATTGTAGTGGGTTTGTTGTTGTCTGTCTCTTGCTTTTTATTGTTCTTTTCTGTCTTTTTTGTCTTAAAAAAACTTTAAAAAATTATATATTAAGTCTAAAAAGCAAACTATGTAGGCATATATGTACACAACACACAGGAGGATCGTAAGTTGAGGCCAGCCTGGGCAACTTAAACAGGCATTGTGACAAAATAAAAACTAAAGCAGGCCAAGGATGTACCTCAGTGGTAGGATGCTCCTAGGTTCAATTCCTGTTAACACACACAAAATGTCATCCTGGAAAGTGGAATTATATGCAAATTTAATGTTTTATGTCTGTTTATAGAATTCAAATTCAACCTATTCAAAACAAAACTTTTCTAGTAACCAAGAGAGAAACATGAGTATCAATTTATATTCTTCCTTGCCTCTAATCTTCCACATCCAGTTGGTAGGAGAGAGTGCCCTTAGATATTCCCTCCGTACCACTTTTCCCCCCATCACCCGCCCCAGAGGACCCATGGGGTAGTAAAATGTACAGACTCAAGAGCTAATCCGGGGATTTAACAGCAACGCAGTTTTCACCCTGAAGATACTCATGAACCTTGGTGATCTTAAGAGTCTTTCTAACTACGTATGAGGTGAGGGACCTGTGAGAAACAGCTAAGGCTGCTCAACACAGAACCTAATGAGGCCCTGCAGGAACCTGGAACTCACCCAACCTCTAGAGGGTGAAGGGGAAGCAGCTTAGCACACAGAAGGATGGCAGGGGAAATTGCCTGTTTTAACCTTGCTACTAGACAGATATAGGGTAAAAAACCAGAACAAGATAACACTCCCTGCATTTTTGCAACCATAAACTCTCATGTGGATTTGTAGCCCACAATTACATTATAACTCCTAAAATCCTTAACTGGAAAATCTTTTGAAAATGTTAACTGCTGTTAGTGGCCCTGGGTAACTGCCAGAAGCAAAAACAAATTCTAAATGAGGGCTGGGGATATAGCTCAGTGGCACAGCACCTGCCTGCCAGGTACAAGGTCCTGAGTCCTATTTCCGATATACACCCCCCCAAAAAAAAGAGACACAGAGAAATTCTAAATGAACTCAACTTCTTACCAGGACTCAATTCTCAGATGAAGAACATAAACATACAACAAAGGTATAATAAAAATGAAAACTCAAAAACAAGGAAAGAAGGTCACACATGCATGGGAACCAGCAGACCCAACAAAAACTGGTCAGACCTATGAAGACTGCAGGTATCATAGCTTCAAGATATAGAATATAAACGGTTTCTTTTCTTTTGGTACTGGGGATTGAACTTTGGACCTTGCCAGACAGGTGCTTCGCTGCTGAGCTATATCATTGGCCCTAAAATGTTTCTTTATGTGTAAAGCATAAGAGTGGTCAATCTTCACTGAAAAACCAAGAACTGCATAAAAAAGGGGAAGCAAGAGGAGAGACAGAAACAGCAGTACAATTCTGTAATAAGAAAAGAAGTACAAGAAAGCCCAGTCCTAAGCCAGTGGTGTGGACTCCAAGAATAAGCCCCCATTTCACTGAAAACCTTCAAAGTGCATAGGAGTTACGGGTAATGGAACTGGAGATAAAACGGGATGTTTGGTTAGAAGACAAGGAAGATTGGCTGAACATTAAAAAAAACTGTGAAAATTAGGAAAATTTTTAATATGCCTTATACCATGATTCGACAAACTATGATCTACTTGTTTGTACAAATAAAGTTTTATTAAAACACAGGCTCATTCATTTACATTTTGTCTATGGCTGCTTTTGCAATGAAAGGCAAGGGTGAAATAATTTCAACAGAGGCTCTTAGGGCCCTCTATGTCTCGCAAAGCCTATGGCACGCGTGCCGCAGTGGGCTGTATCATTGAAAGCTCTAAAACGTTTGCCATTACCAGGCTATAGCATTTACTACTCCCTGGACTACCACTTGTAGAAAAATGCTATCCTGACCTGGACACACTCCCCAATTTACACTGCTGGGTACACACTAGAGTCACTTAGGGAGGCTCCATAAGAAAATTCGGAGTGTTGATAATCTGTACTATTCCCATAAAAACTCTGCCTTGCAGAGCATCTCTCTGTTCCCTAACCAGATCAGAGATTTATTCTCAGTGAAGGGTAACAAGAGGTCCACTGCAGGAGAGGCATGATAACGACAGGCATGCTGGAACTTCAGTCTGCCTCCCTCACTGCCTCAGGCAGGGCATGGGAAAGCTGAATATTCCAAGAAGAAAGAATCACTCTATCAGGTTATTACACAGCAAACAAGAACCACTCAAGCACTTAGAGTTCAAAGCCTGCTTATTTACATATTTATATATTTATGAGACGGTGTCTCAGTATGTTGCCCAACCAGCAGTGAACTCCTAAGCTCAAATGACCCTCTTGCCTTTGCCTCCCCAGTCACTGGGATTATAAACACATCCCCAACTCCATTCAGCTCTTTCATCTCCACACTTATCCCAGCATAGACAACCAGGGTATCTGAGGAAAGTCTCCAACAAAGCTAGACAGAAATCAAACCCAATAAAATGCATCTTGGAGGAAAAGGGAAGACAACTTCAAATTAATAGATTGGCATAAAAAGATAGCATTGAGAATAAAAAGTAGTCTCAGAATATGTATGAGAGCAGAAATGAAAAAAACCCTAGCTGCAGAAGGGTTAGCAGATAACTTTGAGGATGCCTTTCCTTAGAAACTGAAGCCTGGAGACAGGCACCGTATTGGCTCACATCTGGGCCCAGCATATAACTTAGTACCCAACTCCAAGCAGGAGAGACCAGCATGTGCTGCTGCTGCAGCCAATTGGGTCCCACATTTCAGGAAAGAAGAAACTACAACACAGTTAGAATGCTTTGAAGTACTAAACTACTTGCGGATGTATAGTTTTTTTTATTCTGAACTTGAGGCACTTAACTCGCTTTGTTCCTCTAGGTTTTCAATACCTCACACCTACCTTGAAGTATGACTCCTGCTAGAGATACTATAGACATGACCTCATGTAATTATCACCAGTACCCAACAGTTAACCATTTCAGTATCACTCCCATTTTTTAGAGATGAAACTGAGGCTCGGGGTAACTTTCCTATCACCTTTCACTTGCCTCCTACCCAGAACTCAAACAGTCCTCTTGACTGTGCAACCCTTTTAATTACCCAAATCTGTTTGCTCCCTGAATCCATTAATGTTACTTTGCATATAAACTCACAATACTCACGGCCTTTTAAGTAATTAGATAAGGTGGTTAAGCAATCTTGCCAAACTTTTTTGGTGTGGTTATTTATTTATTTATTTTTGGTACCAAGGACTGAACTCAGGATCTCCTGTTGCCAGGCAGGCGCTTTGGCCACTGAGCCTAATCCCCAGCCCTCGGTGCTGTTTTTTAAACAACTTCCTGAAATCCCCTTCACCCTTAGAGCAGCCTCGCACAGTGCAAGCACTCAGCAAAGACTTGCTGACCAGCTGTGGGTGCAGCTAGGAGCACCCCAGTGGCGACTTACCTTTCTAGCTACCAACTGGATGGCATCATGCTCGAAGGCCTTCAAATGCTTGAGCCGAGACACGAGGATCTGCTGCAGCTGGCTGTGAGTGTAGGGCTGGAAGGACATCCTGGTGAGGCCCTGTGAGGGCCAGGTGAGAGGAACAAATTCACTGACTGCCCACTGACTGCCCGGGGTGGGGAGTCATCTCCAGCCTCCCAAGCCCAATTTACAGCACCACATCCACAGTTCGCTCATTTCTTCCCAGGACCACTTGAGCTGCCAGCTACTGGCATTACTGACAATGGTGGGCGGCACCCTACAGGACAGCAGTTGTCAAACTACATTTTTGTTTTAAGAACACTTTATTCTGCCAAAATCATTTGGAATTAGATGCAAACGGAGGTGCTCTAACCTGGGGAGGAGGATGTCAGGCTCTAAACTCTGATCATACAGCCCCTGGCTTCCCTAATCAGGCTTACCGTGATTAGACCTTGTGCTTCCTGCTCAACTGCCAGGCCGCGAGGGCACAGACCGCATCTGCCTGGCTCACTGCTTTACTGCAACCACCTAACAGGTAACAGGTGCTAAGTGCTCAATAATTTTAAAAGCAACTGGCCAGGTGTGTGAGCACAGGCCTGTAATCCCAGGATTCTTAGGAGGCTGAGGCCAGAGGATTACAAATTCAAGCCCATCTCGGGCAATTTAGTGAAATAAAACATCAGAAAAAGACTGGGATGTAGCTCAATTGATAGGCCCTGAGTTTAACACCCAATACACACACATACCCCAAAACAGTAAAAACAGACAAGTAGCTCTCCACAGTTCTGTGCAGTGTTAAAGTGTAGAGGTAACAATGCCGAGACATGGTATGTGCAGAAAATCATGCAGTGGCTTTTCATCCAACATAGAAATTCCATGAACAGCAGATCATAAGTCTTAATTTTCTGTTTCTATTTTTGCAGAACCCTTGGCCAGAACCCCTGTTCCTGAGAACTGCCTAGGACCTACCAATCGGCTCGACACCCGGTTCATCATGATTCTCTCTGGCAGATCCATGGTGTTGGCAATGGTTAGGACCACCAGACGGGCCTCCTTGTGAGTTGGCCAGTCAAAGAGATTATACATGACATCTTGCTTGTGAGTCCACAGGAGGTCAAGCTGCCAGGCAACAGGAGAGATACGCTGCGTCGGTCAGCAAGACTGAGCCAGGGTGGGGGAGAAACCCGTTACCACTGCTCTCCCTACGTGCCCTGCTCCGGAAACCCTACCAGAGCAGCCAGGAAGTCCACGAACAGGCTCAGGTGAACACAGAAGGCAGCCAGCAATTGTGGCCATCCAGAATTCACTCCTGGGATGTTATAGCCAAGTGCCGCCCATTTCTCTTCACTTCCCGGGGCCCCCTCACCTCATCCACGAGCAGGACAGCGGTTTCCCGTGGAGGCCCCCGGGTGCAGAATCGCTTTGCCAACAGTGTTGCAGCATGGCTAGCTGTTGCCTTCTGGCCTGTCAGCTTCTGCATCGGAGGAAAAACAGCCATGGTGAATAGGCTTAAACTGAAATCTGTAAGAGGAAGCAATCTAGTCTGAGATTTCAGGGTCCTGCTCTCTGCCTATGCCCACCACCCTCATTCTAGTCTTATCCTTAACCTGGAAGGACAGGAGAAGCAGCATGTGTTTGAAATGGAAATGCGTCGTAGACTGGCCTTAGAAATCTTGCTAAAATCACCATTGTACCACTTTGTGACCGAACATGACCCAAACAAAAAAAGAGACTTAAGCCCTGGCCTACCTCTCAGCCCTATTCTATAGCTGCCACCCTGCCACCTGTGGGTTCATGGTTGTCACCACGTTGGCAAGTCCTGACTTGCAGTCACGGCTGACCAGCTCCTAGACTTAAGAGTCCTTGAGAAGAATTTTGTCTCCCTCACCCTTGCCATTACTATGCAAAAGACAGTGCCTGGTAGACTATAAGCCTGTGAAACATGCAGAAGTAAGAAAATGTTCCAGCTTTGCTCACCTGCAAGATCTGCACGTAGACCTGGCAGGGCTCCGTCAGCTTCATGCCGTTAACCTCAATGTACTGGAAGGGCGGAACGTCCTCAGCTTGGGCTGCCTGCTGCAGACAGCGTATCACCTCATGCACAGTGGCAGTCTTTCCTGTCCCGGGGACCCCAGAGATGTACATGCACCTAGGGCAAGAAGGGGAGATGTGTAGGTGAGGTCTGTTGTCAGCCACCTAAACACCAGAAAGAACTAAGATGCCTGAAATGTGGGGGTGGGCACAGTAAGGACCACTGCTGGAAGATGGTCAGAGTAGGACCTGTTTGGACAGAATCATCCCACAGGCAAGGCTGCACACAAAGCTACCTATGCATGGAAGGCCAGTGTCCCCCAAAGCCTCCTGTGCTCAGAGGTGGGACTTTGGGAAGGAGGTTGGGTCACAGGGCTCCTCAGGGGACTCATCTATTGGTGAGTACAGTAGTCGTGCTGGGAGGAGGCGGGTGCTGCCTGGAGATGGGGCTGGCGGGACCTAGAAGGACGCATCCCTCCCCAGTTGCTCCCTTCCGTCTCGACTTCCTGGCCACCAAACCTGACAGCTTTCCTCCCCACGGGCCCAGCCGCCATGCTATTTCTGCATGTGAGCCTGCCAACCATGGACCGAAAACTTCAAAAGTCCTGAGCTGAAATAAACCTTTCCTTCTTTAAGTTGTGGATATTGGGCGTTTTGTCCTAGTGACGAGAAAGTAATTGAAGTGACTAAGACAGCCAGTTTTCTTTTTTCTGAAAGGCAGAATTCTACTCCTATAGAATTTGGCCACCAAAGCTGGCTCGGAAAGCAGTCACCTTCAGCAATGACCTTCTTAGTCTTGCAGACATTAAATACCTGCATCGGGGCTTCCTCCTCACACCCCCACAGCGGCCTCACATCACTCACCCTCCAGTTTGGTCAAGGAGTTTGCTTTCCACAAAGTTGTAGATGTCTTGGAATTCCTTCTCTCGACAAGGAAGAGACTCAGGCACAGCAGAAACATGCAGTCTAAGGTTGGTGGTAATGGAAGGAAAGGACTTGTAAGCCTGAGGGCACTGTAACTAAGAGATCCCAGTGAAAAGTCTCCTCCTGTCCCAGGGAACATGGTGGCAGCAGACTATAAGGTGACTCTCCCGAGCCACACGCTGCTGAAATGTTTCTGAACACTCATTTTACCATCTGCCCTTGTATAAATACTGCCTGCACATTTCCCTGTTCCCTCCCCGCCCATCTCTTGTGAAAACCGCAGAAGCTCCCCCATGGCGAAAGTCTATCTGAACAGGACCGGGCGGTGCTACCTCAGCCGGGCCTCCTCCAGCACACTGGCCGGTTCCTGCGCAGCCAGGCTTCGGCTGCGGATCTTGGCAGTGACACAATGTGGTGTTCTAGGCTTGAGCTGTTTTCAAGAGAACAGGATTCAGATGGAAAAACAGAACAAAATACCAGCCAGGACATCTCGTAATAATCTGGTAGAAAGAAGACAGTGAATTCCTCTTCCTGTATAAAGTGCCATGATCACCGCCTCCCACCTCACACACACTTTCTCTGTCGTCCCAACTGCACTCTAATTTACTTGTCTAATTGACACACAAGAAGAAATTTTTTTTAAGAATTCTGAAGTACTACTGTACACAAAGACAGCGTAGAACAGTAGTCACACTAGGTTGGAATGCTAAGATCTTTTGCTAGGCTTGAAAATACAGTCAAGCTTTGACTCGGGACTTCGACAACCCACGACCCACTGTGTGGGGAGCCGTGGTGTCACACTGGGCACGCTCAGCCCCAGGGCCAGCACTCCGGCTCACAGCCCATTCTCCTTCCTGGCAAGCTGGAACAGGCCTGCTTCTGTCTGCTCACAGAGATTCAGTAAGAGTCTCCCTCAGGCAGAAAGCACTTCACTATGACAGTTTAAAAAACTCTTTATCTATGGAGTGTGAGGCAAGCAGCAAAGTAGTAACAAAGCCTTGCTGAGAAGAGATCCAGGGCCTGGTGGGCTTCAGACCTTGCTCCTTACCAGGCTGAGGTGTCTCTCCTGGGAGGGAGGCAGGAGATGCAATCAGACCAGAGCAAGGACCTTTGTGCACATCTGAGGAGTATCAGGTAAAGACCACCTCTGCTTCAAATATGAGCTACTGAGCTCCCTCCCCAGTTGTTTTTCTTTGACTTCAACCTAAGTTCAATCTTGACATGGAGAAACAGAGATCAGCTACTCATTAAGCATTTCTAAGCTGGGTTTGGAACGACACGATGCTCCAGCAGTTTAACTTGCTTACTCCCAACATTTCTCAAACACAGCTCAACACAAGTCCATTTTCCTTGCTACTTTTTAAAGTTTTACTGAAGTTCTCATAAGCAGAAAGACACCCTTGCTTACATCTCACTGTCACACAACTCCTCAGCACCCCACGCTGCCCTGGTGTGCTCGCCAGGGACAGGCAAAGACAGGGAGGCAGCTCCTGCGTGTCCTTGCGAAGCTCGTCTCTCACACATTTGACTGTGGCCCTTAAAAGGAATTTGAACTTAAAAGAAACCACGGACTAGATTCACTTTCAGTCCTCAGGTTCCCTTAGGTCCGCTCTGTCCTGCACAGTGTTGAATGGGACAGATTTGTGCTCAGAACCCAGCTGTGACCAACTGTGTCGCTCAAGCATTTGCAGTCTTTAAACTGGAAGAGGCTGCTTCCCTGGCCAAGAAACCCGAGAGAATCTTACAGCCTTCTTTGGTGTCCTGGAGGGGGACTGGACAGATGGCTCTGAGACAGGCCGCAGGTGCCTGGATGTGCAGCAGGAGCGTCTCCTCGGAAGGGGTAGAGCAGAAGCCTCTTCGTCCTCACTGCTGGAGTCGGATTCCTCTGCTGCTGGCAGAAATTCTTTGTCCTCTTGATCACTTTTATTATTTTCTAGAAACCTGAATGGTGGGGACATATTACTTTCTGATAAGGTTCCAGCCTGACAAGACTCCCATCCAGGTCACTATGAATCAGAGGCATTACTGTGCTAATGAGGCTTTATCTCATTAAACCCCTCAAGCAACTTTGCGGCTTCCTATCTTATATGAGGAATCTGAGCCTTAGAAAGGTTAAGTGACTTTCCCGAGCTTCACAGATTCAAAAGTCTAAATTGAAATTAAGGTCTATCAGAATCAGAGTTCATTGTCTTGCTGGGAATGAGGGTTGTGGGGCTGTGGTGCACGTAAGTCCAGATCAAGCCAACTGCGGTGGTGCACACCTGTAATCCCAGCACATGGGAGGCTGAGGCAAGAGGACTGCTGTGAGTTCGAGGCCGGCCTGAGCTACAGGGTTAAGTTCAAGGCCAGCCTGAACCGCACAGCAATACCCTATCTCAAAAAAAAAGGGGAAAAAAAAAAAGCCCCAATCAGTACTTCTTATTCCTTTAAAACTATCATATTTGTGTAAAATATAATTCCAGACATGCTACATGAATTGCAATACATGGACAACTGAGAGAAGAAACCTAGACATAACAGGTGACAGCGAGCTTCTGCCTGCTGAGCAGCAGTCTTACCGAAGCTGCTGCCTGATCCGATTCAATGTCAAGAGAGAACTCTTTCTCCGGGCACGATGGGGCGCAGAGGTAGCTTCATTCTGAGCTTCTGGTTCTTTTGCCTCCCTGCAAGATAATTGCAAACATGTTACGGAACCAGTTTTGGGGACCTAGGAGCTACTCACAGCCACGAGAAGACAGTCAGGTGGCCTGACTGGCTCCTATTCTTTGTATAGCTACAGTGCAGAGTCAAGCACACTATGCTAAAAGGTTTACTTAAGAAGTCTGACTTAAACTCAAAGATTAAAATTCATTATCTTACTGAATTCATAAATCTTACTGAAATCAGACTCCTCCCCAAGCTGCAGACCAGAATACACTAATCCCAGGCAGTTTCCTCTGTTTTTTTTTTTTTTTTTTTTTGCTTGTTTTTTTCTGGTACATTCACAAATCTGCCCTCAGGCTCACGGTTTAAAGATATGTTCAGTTCATTCAGTATAAAGTCTTTACTGAACAACCAATCAGGGCTAGCTGTTGGGAGTTTACATCTGTGATTTCTTACTGATCACACTTTTATTTGTATAGCTCATTATCTAGAAATGTTATCTAGTGTCAGCTTGCAAAGTCCGTGCTGGACGTATTATCTGCCTTTACTACATTCAAGTATGGCTTCCGACAAAAACAAAAAAAAAAACCCTAATTTTAAAAATGATTGTTAAAATGTGGCAAGCAGCCATAGCAACTAATGAAATCCAGAACTGTGATGAGGCGGTGCAGGTTTGGAAAATATTCTGCAGAACAATTCTCAAATGACAGCAGGGTACACAGAATCACTGAAGAGCATTTCAGTGTACAGAAATGATGGCACAATGGTTGGCATCTGATTTACTAACTGTGGGAAGAGGCTTAGAAATCTGTATTTTGAAAAAAACAAAAACAGAAACAGAAAAGGAAATTTGTATTTTGGAGAGGTTCCCCAATGTTTCTGTGACACCTGCAACCCACTGCTCCTAAGATTTTTTTACTGCAATCCATTTCGCATCACAGAAATGAACACGATTTGCTCCCCAGAACACTCTAATGTCCCTTGTCACCTTTTTCTGATGTACTCTGGTTTCAGACCCACATGAGGCACCCCTAAGGTTGTCCGACCTCCCCTGATAGGGGTAAGGTTCCTCTCCTCACTAATCCTCGTGGTTTTCACAGCTGAGACTGGGGTTCGCAGGGTCTTGTGGCATTGAGGTGAGTCCTTCTTGATACTGGCATCAATGAGTCCAGGTGCTCCAGTTTTCTCTGGGGCTTTCACAGCTGGAGATGTCTTGACTGCATCCAGCTGACGTCTCTTTGAACCTGAAGTAGTCTCTGAGGTCACTTTCCGCTTAGTTTTTCTTGGAGAATCCAAGGAAGCACATGAAGCCTTCTGGGCTATCTTAGCATCAGGTATCCTAGGGAAACCTAAGCCTAAGAAACATCATAAAGAACAGACAAATTTTATACCTAACAATGTACACATTTGCAATCTAATTTTTGCTACATTCATCCAAAGTTATAAAAAAGGTATGGGATACACAGAGCTGAATGACTGCATTCTTAAGGTCTCCATATAGCTCAATTCATTTTCTCTTTCCTGAACTATGCTAGTTAGTAGCACAGTTATTTTTAAATTCTTTTCTGCATTTCATGCTGGGGATTGAACTGAATGCCTCACACATGCTAGGTAAGTGCTCTACCACTAAGCTACACTCCTGGCCCCACCCTGTAAATCAGCTTTTTCTTTAGACAAGTTCTTACAATGTTGCCCAGGCTGGCCTTGAACTCACAGTTGTCCTGCTTCAGCCTCCCAATAGCTGGGATGACAGGCATGTACCACTCCGCCTGACTCATAAGCCATCTTTTGCTTGTTTTTGTTTTTGAAACAGTCTCGCTATGTGTTCCAGGCTGGCCTTGAACTCAGTATGTAACCCAGGCTGACCACAAACTTGTGCTTGCCTCAGCCTCCCAAGTGCTGGGGTCAAAGACAGGCACCACCAAGCCCAGCTAAGCCAACTTTTAAATCAGCTTCTGTGCACAAATGTGCGGCAAGCACATTTCCCTGAATCTACCAGAGCTGTGACACTACACCCTCCATTCCAACTCAGTGACCACTGAAGAAGTCATTAGTGATGCTACTGAGTAACAAAAGGTCTAGGTTCTCCTTAATCCACATTGGAAGGTGGATTCCTAGGGGCAGTCGTCTGGATCCTGTGATTTGTTTCACTGTTGCCAAGCCCAAGGGCTCCAAAGACCCCAATCTTCCATTCATAGATACAACTGAGGTGTTAAAGAGGCAAGGTCTGTGCCAGATGCTAGGACACAACAGCTAAAAGGACTCGGTCTTCATCCTCATCTCTAAGGCAATGTGGTCTAATTGGGACGGTAATAGGCATAAGCATCTACAATAAGAGTAAAATACATAGCTAAAGCACATAAGGACTAAGCATGGTAGCTTCTGAAATAGACCTTCAGTGAAAGGTAAAACTGCAACAGAGATATGAGAGGAAGAAGAGGAGGTAAATGACAAGAACCAAAGAGAGCTGTGAGCTAAGGTAGAGTGGCTAGAATACTCAGCACGGGGCAGTTCTCTGGAGCCAAACACATGGGAGGACAGGTGCAGACAGGACTCAAAGTGTTATCTCGTGTCTGAACAGCCATCGTGGCTTTATTCATAATCACCTCAAACTAGAAACAAACCAGATGTTCTTATAGGGGAAATGGATGAGCGTTGGTAAATCCATTCAATGGAATATTACTCAGCAATAAAAAGGAACAAATTACCAATGTGTCACAAAATGGTTAACTATCAAATGCATGATGCTAAGTGAAAGGGAGCAGAAACAGACTGACCCCAGCATGACATTTCAAAAACCACAAACTCTAGAGACAGCAAGTACATCAGTGGGTACCATGTGGAGTTTCTCCAAAGGAGAATAAACACATTTTGAGGTAAAGCCAATTATAATGATGATTACACGAATCTATGTACTTGTAAAGACTTCTAAGTCTGAAATCCAAAAAGCTACAAATTCTGAAACTTTGTGCACTGACACGAAACCACAAATGGAAAGTTCAAGTAGAAAATGCAGGCACAGTACAAATATTAAATAAGATTACCTCGGTTGATGGTATATGAGGGGCATAGGAAACAAATCAATTTCACATTTAAAGTTGGGTCTCATACCCAGGATATCTCATTATGGATATTCAGATATTCTTAAAGGGAAATTTCACAGTAAACCATACTTCAACAAAACCAACCTTAAAAATGTTATCTAGAGTTAGATCTTAGAGGAGGTCTTTGAACATCAAGCTAAAATTACTTACGTTTTTGGTATACAAGAGGGTAATTCATGTCTAGATTAACGAAAGTATGCCTCAACATCCTGGCCTCACTCATACCTTAGTTCATTTCCCATCTTTTTGTCAAAATAATTCATCCAATTTTTACCAGATCCCTCCATGTAACTGTATTGAATCAAAATTTTTACTTAAATTTCAAAATCCTGCAATTCCAACAAACAACATTGCAATTATTTCTGAAGGTGACTATCACATTATTTCTTTAATAGCTTTTCTCCATTTTCCAAATATTTTATATATTTGTAGTCAGCTCCTAAACACATACTGTACAAAGGAGCTATCAAAAATACAAACAGCTTTCACAAATAAGGAAAAAAATTTAAAAGCTTAAAAATTAAGCCAGACATAATAGTGCATATGCCTGTAATCCCCAAACCCTGGAAGGCTGAGGCAGAAGGATCTCAAGTTCCAGACCAGACTGGGTGTTACGGTTTAAATCCAAAATGTTCCCCTAAGTCTCACGTGTGCAGATGTGGGCCTTTGGAAAGTGATCGGATCATAACGGCACAACCTGGAAGGGCGTATTCCTGCACTGGGCTTCTTCCTACTCTCTCTGCTTCCTGCTGCCATGGCTGAGCAGCTTTCCTTCCCTGTACCCTGCCATCATACGGTTTCTGCCTCGGAGCTGACTGAGCCCCCTGAAACCCGGGGCCAACCTCCGGGTTTCACCTCACCTCCTTTTACTGTCAGGTGTTAGGTGTCCCAGCAGTTAACTATTACGATGGGCAGCAACTGGGTGACACCCTGTCTCAAAAAATTTTAAAAACGGCTAGGGATATACTTAAGTTCAAAGGTTCAATCACAGTAATGGGGGAATAAGTAAAAATAAAAAATATAAACAACTTATTCTTGAAGAACTTGGCAATACATACAAAAAAAATTTCAAAAGGATCATTGACCTATAACAGGATGAGCTAAGCTGTCAGTATAGCCACGGAGTGACACTGGGATATACTGTAAGGGCAAAAAGCACATTAGAAAGGTAAGAACAAAAAATAAAAATAAATACATGTGTCTTTCAGGTATGCACCTGTGCAATACGCACCTGCTCATAAATACAGTAAATCAAAAAGTAATTACCCACGAAAGGTGAGGTCATAAACAAGGAGAGAGGGGAAGGAAAGGAGAAGGGCTTCTCTGAGAACATCTCTTTTAAACAGTTTTGACTCTGTATTAATGTTTCACATATTTAAAAATTTGAAATCAAAGATGGGAAGAGCCCTCAAATGAAATACAAATAAAAGAATCAAACCACATTTTCAGCAACAATAAATTTTTGTCAGAAGAAAGTTAATCAAAGTATCTGTCTTCACTCTATGGACTATATCCTAGAAACATAAAGAACCAAAATCAGCTTTGAACTTTAATTTACTTAATGAAGTCACTGCTGCTAGGGGAACTGGTATAGCATTTACAGAACTATTTGATGATGTATCAGAGCTGCTCCTGGGAACCAGGGTTTTTCTTGAAGAAGAAATATAATCATGAAACATGGAAAGGACCTTGCGGCTCAGACTTAAAATTCAAGAATTTTCAAATGCACGTATTTCTTAGCTCTTCCACAGAAGACCGAGGCGGGACGTCATCTCCCTAGCAGGGCTCTGCAGAAACAGCTAATTCTGGGGCTCCCCAGCACTCATCACTAAGTAGCCACACATCAAAGCCACAATAATGGGCTGGGGATTTAGCTCAGCGGCATAAGTGCCTGCCTGGCAAGTGTGAGGTCGTGAGTTCGATCCCCGGTACTGCGAAAAAAAAAAAAAAAAAGCCACAATAATGAGACAAGGATTAAGCCAGAAGATTTAGCTAAGAGAAATAAGCCACACACAGAGAGAAAATTCCATACAATCTCACTTGTATGTGGAACCTTGGAAAGTTGAGTCTGCGGTAGAGAATAGAATGGTGGTCACCAAAGGCTAGAGGAAGAGAATGGGGAGTACAAATCAGTGATCAGTGGATACAAAGTTTCAGTTTGACTGAGGAACAACTTTTGCGATCTCGGCACAGCAGTAACTATGATGAATAATAATCTATTGTTATTTTAAAATTCTAAGAGTAAACTTCAAACATATCACCACAGAAAATGCTGGCTTCAAACCCATATACAGCCATGCTGTCCTCAAACTGATGATCCTCCTGCCTCAGCCTCCTGAGTGCTGAGGTTTATAAGTATATACTACACAAAATGGAGTATCATTCAGCCTTAAAAAGGAAATTCTGACATATGCTTGAGAAAATTATAGTACGTGAACCAGTCACGAGTGGACAAATAGTACTGTACGATTCCACTTATAGGGATTACCTAACATTAGTCAAATTCATGAAAACATATAGTTAATGCTACTTAAAAACGATTAAAACGGTAAAATTCATGTCATCTGTATTTTAATGTGTCCAGTCAATACCTGGCCTACTGATGCACTACCTCAGTAACTCTCAAATCAGTCACATTTTACTGTGCTCCTTTAGCCCCAGTGTGCACCACTGTGTCCCTTTCCACACTTACTGTCGGGCTCCAGCTTCTTCTTTGCAGTGGGGATTTGGCAAGATCTGGAGGCAGAATGTCTTGATTCAGCCCTTTTGACCACACTGTCTGCTGTATGACCAGAAGGGCTTTCTGCATTCTTAGCACTGGGCTTTTGGTACTTGGACCTGTCTTCTTGTAGTTTATCAAACTCTGCAAACAGTTCTGGGGAAAGTGGTCTGAACTTCTTTTCATCCCAGGATAGTTTCACAAACAATGTTTCCTCATTTTTCAGATCCACTGGGATCACTTCATCCGGTGCTAAAGCCACTACCTGAATTTAGGATACACAGATAAACAGGAAAAGATGCAGGCTAAACCAGCCAAGGCAGACTCCATCAAAGTCATGATTAAAAACCACTTACTCCCACACCTGTATCTGGAATTTTGCCTTTTGTTATGGTTTGTGCTTAGATGTCTCCCCAAAGCCTTACGTGGTCATAAGGGTTTTTCAGAGGTGCTGACTCTAGAATGTGTGTGAGGTTGGAATGACGGGTGTGTGATTACTAAATCAGCCCACTGATTGTTTTGGCATCCCCCTAATCCCAGCAGTCTGGACAGAAGAAAAGGGGCAGAAAGATGCTGTTAAGGCGCTTTGTTGCTTTTGCTATCTTCCACCACCAGGCACCGTTGGCCCTCTGGCATGTGCCCTGCCTTGGAGCCTGCCCATAATGGACTGGCTCTACAAATTGTGAGCTAAATAAACTTTCTCCCCTTTAACTTGAGGTGTCAGGTACTTTGTCTCAGCAACAAGAGAAAAGTAACTAGGACAGCTTTCCAAAGTAAGGTGCAGACGTGGCACAGGTATATGTAGAAAAATTAAGCATTTACTCAATCATAAATGGTTTGAAATATGTCAGTAAACTATGTACGGTAAATTATTCCCTTCATTTGCTTTCTTAAATTTTTAAAAATT
>PVJX010012589.1:0-49899 GCA_004027295.1 Dolichotis patagonum
AAAAAAAAAAAGAAAGAAACAGGTACCCTGCCAGGCATGGTGGCACACATCTATAATCACAGGGAGTTGAAGGCCAGCCTAAAATACACAGCAAGACTAGGATCTCAACAAGAAGAAATCATCACACTATAAAAGATCAAAAAAAAGAAACCTCAAACGGATAACAGGTGACACACCCCAAATTCCCAGTTTTATTCACTGAGAGGATTCAGAGTAGCAATTAATAAATTTTGGTTTCAAACTGCCAGTCTCAGCTCAAAGGAACCATATTCCCTGGGAAAATGCCTAATTCTAGTCTGCTGAGAAAGTACAAGAGAAAGCTGAGTATCTTATGTCAGCACTGAGAAAAGAATAATGTGGAGGTGTCAAAAGGTCACATGGGACAACTCGGGTTGAGCTAATGTCTAAACCTGGGACATTTAGGCTCTATAATGAGTAATACTAATGAATCACAGCCCACTGAATAAAAGGGAAATCCGGGTGTCCATCTTAATTTCAACAGGGAATACAGGAGGCTGTACCTTGCATAGTCCATTGTCACCTATATCTATCTGTACATAGTACAAAATAAATACCTATGAGTGACCTCTCACTCTGTTCTAAACAAGAGTAAAAGACAAAAGACAATTCTAACAGGGTTTACAGATCATGGATTTGATACCCAGTTAGATCTAATTGGTCAAAAGTAACAACATGGATATAATTATGTAAACAGGCCCAATGGCACATCAATAGCTTCAAAATAATGTGATACCAGTTTTTAAATTCTGATATTCAGAAAATATTTTTGACAAAATGATCAGATTATGTCCTACTTAACGAAAGAGGATAGCTGAAATTTCTTTTTCTTTTTTTGTTACCAGGGATTGAACTCATGAATTTGCACTTGTCATGCAGGCACTTACACCACTTAGCTAAATCCCCAGCCCAATAGCTAAAATTTCAAGCATGTCTATGAGTAATATGTTCTATTATTCTACTAGTAATAACTGAAAACTACACACACATACAAAACAAAGGATTCTGAAAGTATTTGAAAGCATGTTTTAGAAATCAAGATGATATGATGAGATAAAAGCTGAAGTAACTGAAACAGGGAAGCAACCTGACATTTATGTTGTTTGAATGACTTTGCAGGTCTGGGGCCATCGGTCTGGGTAACTATGTAGGATAACAGTATGTAATATAGTAACGATTATGGAATTCCTACTGTCCTATTATTGTTTTTGTTTTCTTTCATTTTATTGTTGTTTTACTCCCTTTAAAATTAAAAAAAATTAAAAAATAAAGTAAATCAAGGGCCAGGGATATAACTCAGTTGCATAAGCACCTGTCTAGCAAGCACTAGGTCCTAAATTTGATTTCTAGTACCCCCCCTCAAAAAACAAATCTTCAGCAGCCCATAGTGTGAAATAATTTTCTAAATAGAAAAAAACAAATCTCAACATCTACTTGCATTTTTACTATTGCAAAGTAATTACTTTCTATTTAAGAACATGTGAAAACAGGTGGATGCATTTCAAATCATCAATTATTAGATTACAGCTCATAGTGTTTACTAAAAACTCAACCATGAAATATATTTTTTCAAACCAGTTTACTACAACCCCAACAGACCAAACTTAACTAACATGGTAAAAACTCAGTTTATTTGGCAGAGTGTGGTGGCAGATGACTGTAATCTCAGCACTCAGGAGGCTGAGGCAGAAGAGGCTAGCCTGAGCTTCCCAAGGAGTTCAGAAAGCCTGAAATACACAGCAAGACTCTGTTTCAAAAAACAAACAAAAAATGCCAAACAAAAAAACCTCAGTTAATTTTTAAAAACATTTTAACTTTGCTGTAAAATCATAACCAAAATTAACTGATTCATGATTTTCTTTTCAACTTTAATGTTAATTCAATTACTATTTTCAAATCAGATTTCCAAATCGGAATCTTTCTTTCTTTCTTTCTTTTTTTGGTACAGGGGATTGAATTCATGACCTCACACTTGTCAGGCAGGAACATTTCTTAAAGAATACAGTATTTCAAATAATACTGTTGCATATATATAACTCAGAATACACCTCATATGCAATTAAAATTAAATGTATTTTGAACTTAGAATATATTAAGTTTGTTGTTCAGGTAGTCTCTCATATTAGAAGGAATGAGAAAGATCTTCTACAGAGGAAATCTATGCAATTAAGACATTTCACAATTTGTTGTAAAAAGGAACTGTGTGAGACAGAATAAGAGAGACAGTGACAAACAGAGACAGAGACAGACAGTAGAGAGAAAGAAACAAGACAGATAGGATTTTCCTGACAATTATTTGCTAGTACTATATTTATGAAATATTGGATTGAAGAAATAGAAGATACTTACATTTAACTTTGGGCTGATATTTATTATTATACGGTGAAAAGTCAATGCAATCCACTATTACAGTAATAATATGGATGATCCTGTCCAAGAACAACAAATTCTAGGGAAGAAGAGTAGCATAATTAGAAACTTTAAACTATGATCATAGTATTCAAAAACAGTATACAACAAGAAATACAAATGTTTACTCCCCAAAATACAATAAAACTACACATTCCATAGTTTTATCCATAAAAAGTAAAACTGTGTGTCTATAAATACTTCCCACTTAACTGCTATGTGCCAAATACCATAAATTTATGTTCCTCAACATTCAGGAAAGTTTATCCTTATGATGCCCATAAAACTCATGTTGAAAATTATAACAGACAAAATGCTACAAAATACTGTGAAATATAAAAAGACTAAAATGCAAGTAAAATGTTCTATACACACAAATAGCCATACTCAAAAATGTATTTATGACATCTCATTAGCTGAACTGAATGAAAGCATTCACAGGTCTGCTATACTTTGGTATTTCTCACTGTGATCACAGGAATGTAAAAGACTTACAGAAAAACAATGGGTCAAAATATGGCATAAAAATTTATGACCTTGTAGATACAAAGACTTATTTTGGTTTCAATTTAGACATTTATCCTGGAACTCAGCTATCATATCCTTATTCTTATGGTAATAAACTGAATGATACTGTGAACACACTTGTTGTTCCCATCTCCCAAACTAATCAGAATGTGACTTTCAACCACTGGTTTACTGGTTTTAAATGATGTTACACTTGCTAACAAGAGCACAAGTTGATCAGTGCAGGAACTGAATGCACACAGGAGCAAAGCAGAAATTCCAAACGAAATGTTGCAATTTCAAACATAGAACTGTACAGTATAATCTTTCAGATTTCAGAAAGATGTAACACTGGCCTCATATACCACAAAGAAAACAAACTGCTACTGCTATGAAGTGAACATTTCACCATGATGGAGATACTGATAGGAAAAGCTCAACAAAACAAGCCTGAGATGAAAACTTTCTAAAACAAAACAATGTGGAGTACATGTTGTTGTTGATAACACAATACTTTTTTTTGTCTTTCTGTGTTACATTTGAAACATAAAGCACTGGCCAATGGTTGCATTTAACTCAATCCTAAATATGTGTAGCATAAATTGATAGTTTACAAAGAAAATGAAAATAACAAGTACAAAATATCACAGAGCAATTTTCTTAGAGGATTGGGACTGGAGCTCATAAGAGATCATTTATAGAAGAGGAAAAACAAAATGTTTCTGCCCAGGTAACTATACAAAAAAACCTGAAGCACATTGATGAGCTGACAGAAGAACAGGCAGGTGCAACATCACAAAAGACCTACTACAACAACAGGAAAACAAGAGATGTCAAGTGTGCTCTAACAGAAAGTATAAGAGGATCCGTGCCATGTTGGAACTTAGAGCGCTGAGCAACCGAGCAAACAGTCTGCCGCCCTGGTAAGTGGCTGTGGTTTGGCAAGCCGCGGCCACCCCAGGGCAAGAAGCAAGAAGCAAGAAGCAACAGCATTTCCTGAGATCCGCGCCACGTTGGAACTTAGGGCACTGAGCAAACCAGCAACCAGCCTGCTGCCTACCGGGCGCAGGCTTAGAATCAAACATACCATCCCCACCCCCCACCCCCGTTACCAAGTGGGATGTAAGGATCTTGGCTTGAAGGTATGTAATGCAGTGAATAGGGGGAATTTCCCTCAACTATCTCTTTGAAGGCAGATATTTTTATCACCATTTTGCTTTGTCCTGATTAATCCTGTTGCTCTATTCAACATTCTGTTTTGATAAGTTCTATAATATTGTGAATACACATTTGATTTTGCTGTACCTGATCGAAAGACCAACTATTGTGAAGATAATGAGATATACAATGGTGCCTATTTATTGTTGGTCTGGTGACCTGCTGTGATGTTCTGCACCATTTTCACTACACTGTCTCAACTGGCTTTATTCCATTCTGTTTTGTTGTATATTACTACCTCCAAGTTAATGAAAAATTAAATAAAAAAATAGAACATGAGAAAACAAGGTTAACAAAATACCTCCCAAAACTCCCAATCCACCAAAGCATATCCATGTGACATGGATGAGGAGAAACTCAAAAACAAAACAACAGAATTATATAAGGTAATTAAAAATGAAATAACAAAACAGATCAGTAAGATACTGAGCAAGCAGAAACATGATATAACTAAACAGATAATGGACTTAAAAAGCAAAAGGAGGTAAAGAAAGTGCTCTAAAGGATATAACTGCATGTATGTTTAAGTGCGTAGGATTGATAACCGTATTACTAAGTTTTTTTAGATTGTTGAACAGAACTGTTTGCAGCCTGTTTGAATGTCCACTTTGTATACCTTAATTTTGTAACATGAACAACTATTTCTAAGAAGACAACATGTAATTTATCAACTGGTGATTTCTTACTTTTTTAAAAAATTCTGTATTATTTCTACTCTTTTGTTTTTTTTTCTCTTCAAATAAAATTAAAAAATAAATAAATAAAAAGAAAGTACAAGAAAACAAAATATGAGCTATCAGTATAAGTGATACATGTGCACAGAAAATGCAGTTGTCATGTGTGAAGTCTGCTTTGGGTGTGACAATTAAAATGAAGCTTATTTCTGTGGTATGCTTTTGTGTTTTTGATGTACTTCACATAGGTTCTTTTTGATATCGTTTAGGTTTTGTAAGCAAGTAAACACCTGATGTGAAAATGTTAATGTCCACTCTAAGCACTCATTAAATAGTTGATATTTTAGCAATACTTTATTTTGTTAAGTGCATATTGTACAATATAGTAGAAGCTCCTGAAAAAAACAAAAAAAGCAAAGTGACAAAGATATGCACAAGTGCTGTCAGTGCATGAGATACATGCATGGAACATGCAGACGTCATGTGCGAAGACTGCCTTGAGTGTGACAACTAAAGCAAAACTTCTGTTGTAGAATTCTATTGGTATTTTCATTGTAGCTCATATAGCAATTTACTTCTGATGTTATCTTTTAGGTTTTGGAAGCAGATACACAGCAATGTGAGATGCCTATTCTAAATGCACAATACTTTTTTTTTTTTTTGGGTCTTTTTGAGAGGGTCTCACTATGCAGTTTAGGCTAGTCTTGAGCTCACTTTGTAGTCCAGGCTGGTCTCGAACTTATAACAATCCTCTTGCCTCAGCTTCCCCAGTAAAGGGATTACAGGAGCATGCCACTCACCTGCCCCCACGCCTGGTTGGTGCACAGTACATATTAAGGACACTTTATTTGATATTTTATGTACCTGTTAGCTACACACTATGTAATTTAAGAACCTCTTGACGGAAACAGCAACACCACTGATGTCAAGTACATTCTACAAAAACGCCAGGAAAGCAAAACACACCTGCAGTCAGTGTAAGGGATGTGTGTATATAGAATGTGCTACTGTCTTGTGTGCAGACTGCTTTAGGCATCACAACTAAAGATTCTTTTTTTTTTTTAAGTACTATTAGTATTTCTGTTGTAGTTCATATAAGAATTTAACAATTTATCAACAGAAATATTCTAAAGGATAAACCTAAGTCTGGTAGACCCATATTTCTGTAATCTTTGTGACAAAATTAGTTATGCTCCTATTAACCTTTACTAACATACATAATAACAAGAACCAGTGTCATGACAGTATGCTAATTATAAAGAGAACTTAATCTACAAGGAAACTGCTAAGTCAGAAAAAAACATTTTCAGGCCAGGAGTGGTGGCACACACCTGTAAACTCAGCACTCAGGAGACTAAGGAAGAGAACTTCCATGAGTTTGAGGCCAGCCTGGGCTACACAGAGAGACCCTGTCTCAGGAAAACACAAAACAAAACAAAACAAAACAAAACAAAACAACAATAACAAAAACATCCTCAGTAGAGGGAAATCATCCTATCTACTTAAAACATTAAATGAAAGATGAATGACCATATTGCTGTTTTTGTCAGATTGTGGAGCAGAACAGTTAACAGTCTCACTGTTTGAATGTCTACTTTGCATGTTTTAACTTTGTAATCTGAACAACTATTTCCAAGATGACAATATGTAATTTGTTAAGTAGTGATTCTTTAGTGTTTTTTTTGTTGTTGTTCTCTTCCTTTTTTCCTTGAAATTCTGTATTGTTGCTACCCTTTATTCTGTTTTTTTTTTTCCTCTTTAAATAAAATTAAATGAGAGCTGGATACCAGCCATTCCAGGACTCTAGAGGCTGAGGCAGGAAGACTGCTAAGAATTCCAAGGCCAGCTTGAGATACATAACGGGTATAAGATCAGCCTAACTACATAGCATGACCCTGTCTTAAAAAATTTTTCTTTAAAAAAATAAAACAGTGAATGTAGCTGGGCATGGCAGTACATACCTATAAGCCCAGAACTAAGGCTGAGATAGAAGATCACTAGCTGGAGGCTAGCCTGGGATATACAATGAAGCCATATCTCAAAACTAAAATAAAATAAAAACAAAATCTTCAATGTAAAATCAGTCTAACATATCTCAATATTTATACTGCAAAGGAACAGAAAGTTGTACCAAAAAGAAAACAAAAGACAAATACAGAGAAAGTAAATGATACACAAGACAGGCTGAAAAACTATCCAAACATGTAACTTAGAAAAAAATTGAGGCGCACTAAAGCTTTTTCATGAGCTAAATAAAGGCACAGCTCTTTAGATTGAAAAGGTACACTGACACTAGTAAAATGTTCATTCCAAAAGAAAGGGAAACCTAAAATTTGTGAAAGAACAAATTGTGACCCAAAAAGCAAGGCAGAAAAAAAGGATTATTGCTACACTGCATATTTAAATTGTAAAAACTCTTAACAATCAGTAATTTAACTTCATAATTGTGTAATATGGAAAGAATACCATGTTCACTGATTGGGAGAATACTGCTAAAATGTCCATACTACCAAATGATCTACAGATTCAATGGCATTTATATTGGTATCCCAATGGCATTTTAGATAAACATTCAAACAATTTAAACAACCAGAGCAATCTTGTGTTGACAATACTACAAATCAGAAGCCACTGCACTCTCCAACTTCAATAATCAAACCACAATGGTTCAACAGCAGCTATAAAAGACATCTAAAGTCAGGTGCACATTCCTGAAATCCCAGCACTCTTGGAAGAAGAGTTCAAGCCCAAGAAAGCTAACTTAGTGACTAAGCATAACCCTGTCTCAAAATAAAAAGACTTAGGAATTTAGCTCATCAGGGTGAAGGTCCTGGTTTCAATCCCTAGCATTCAAAAACAAAAACCAAATAAAAACAATCTCATCATAAACACTCTAAGAGTGGATATATTAATACTACTAAAAGAAAATGGGAAAAGCTTTAAATTAATCTTAGTTATGATTTGAGTATCAAAAGCAAGAAAAGCAACAGACAAGTGAGATTATATTGACCTTAAAAAAACTTCTGGATGGCAAGGGAAATAACCTATGAAGACACAAAAAGAAATAGAATATATTTGCAAACTATGTATCTAGCAAGTTTCAATATCCAAAAAACACAAGGAATTCAGTAAGAATATGATCAAATTTAAAATTATAGGTAAACATTTCTAGTAAGACACAAATGGCTAACAGGTATATGAAAAGTTGCTCAAGATCACTAACCATCACAGAAATACAAATCAAAACCACAATGAAATACCATCTCACAGGTGTTAGGGTGGCTGTCAGTATTATCAGAATGACCTCAACTGTTGGCTAGAACATAAAAAGAACTTTTATACATTACTCCTAGCAATATAAATCAGGATGCAGCCACTATGGGAAACAATATGGAGGCTCCTCAAAAATTAAAATCTAAAAAAATTAACCTAATCTGGGCACAGTGGCATGTACCTGTCTGTAGTTCCAGCTACGTGGGAGAATGAGGCAGGAAGACCACTTGAGCCCAGGAATTACAAGGCTACCTTGGGCAACATACTAAGAACCCAAGTCAAGAAAAATAAGGGGGAAGGGAGGACCAGATATCAACACAGGGCCACTGTCTTTGTTAAAATAAATAAAATACCATATGATCTACTAATCATACTTCTGGCTATATACTGAAGGAATGCAAGTTGCCTTGTCAAGAAACACGTGGTACTCGTACATTCCTTGAAGCATTATTCCTAGTGGCCAAAAAACAGAAGCAACCTATGCCCAAAAAGAATGAATAAAGAACGTAAGGTACACAAAGTGGCTATTAGTCACCTCAAAAAAGAAGAAATTTGGGCTGGGAATGTAACTCAGTGGGCACAGCACTTGCCTGGCAAGTACAAGGTCCTGAGTTTGAGTCCTAGTACAAAAAAAAAAAAAAAAAAAAAAAAAAAAAATCCTTCTACTACTTACAAGAACATGAGTGACTGTAAAGGACATTATTCTAAATGAAGCAAGCCAGGGAAAGGATAACTAATAACACACTGATTTGAAGAATCTAAAACTGTCCAATACATTCAAAGAATGGTGGCTGCCTAAAGCTGAGGGAAAGGGTAAGTTGGGTGGCACCAGAAGTAGTCACAAAGATTCAGTTATACATGCTAAGTAAGTTCTACTATTCAGCTTAATGCATATGACTAAGGTACACTTAAAATCTGGCTAAGGGTTGGAGATGTCAGTGATAGTGTGCTCACTGAGCAGGCATGAGACTAGGCTCAATCCTCATCACTGCAAAAACAAACAAAACAAATCCTTTCCAACTCATCTGGTGATAAAAAGACAACGTAATTACTGTGCACAGCAGTTAAGTATTGGGCTGGGGATGCAGTTCAGCGGCACAATGCCTGGTTAGCAAATGTGAGGTCAGGACAGTTCAACTCCTGGTAAACAGAAAGTCTTAGGTGCATTAATTTATTAAGATTAAAGTAAGTAGGGACAGGGGAAATAGCTCAGTGGCACAGCGCCTCCGTGCCAAGAATAAGGTTGTGAGTTTGATCCCTCACACCAAAATAAATAAATAAATAAATAAATAAATAAATAACTATAGTGATGTTCAACAGAACAAAACTAAATGCCCATCTTAAAACAGATAAAACTCTGATTACCATTTCTAACTAAGATAGCAAAAATAAAAAAACAGAAAGGAAATGGAACCACAGATGTCATTTTTATAGACTACTATCTGAATGGGTGATTAACAGGAAAAGTTAAAACTGGTTTCTAAGTGATTTTAAGAAGTTAGTATCACCATAATAGAAAAACTAGACACTCTCTCTCTAGTCCCAATCTCACTAATGAAGATATAAGCTGAAGACTTAAAACATCAATCCTGTGATACATTAAAAGAATAGCACTGTGACCAACAAGGGTATTTCAAGGACACAAATTAATTCAATATAAGCAAATACATTAGCGATACGGGCCAGGGATATAACTCAGTGGCATAAGCGCCTGCCTGGCAAGTGTGAGGTCATAAATTCAATCCCCAGTACCAAAACAAAAACAACAAAACAACCAACGGTAGCTTTTATGTATGCTAGACATAAACAAATATGGGGGAGAAAGAGGACTCATTTATAGTAATAGCTAAAAAGCTTAAAAACAATAAATTAAGGGCCAGAAGTGACAGGGCACACCTGTAATCTCAGCACTCAAGAGGCTGAGGCAGGAGAATCATAGTTAGATCAGCCTGGTACACACAATGAGTTCAAGGCCAGCCCAAACCCTGTCTTAAGAAAGTGAAAGAAAAAAAAAAAAAAGAATTAGAAGCCGGATGTGGTGGTGCACTCCTGTAAAGCCAACACTTGGGAGGCTGAGGCAGGAGAATTATTTGCAAGTTAGAGACCAGCTACATAGCAAGATCCTGTTTCAAAAAAAAAAAAAAAAAGTAAAAAACAAAAAATAAATCACATTAACTTCAGAACATATAAATTATGAACTACAAAGGTCCCTGGAAGTAATAATTTAGGTATTATGAGGAGGTACGAAGCCTTTTAATCACTGAATTTAATATAAACATTATTGGAATGAAAACCCTGACAAAGTTATTTTATAAATTTTGTTGTTTTTTCCCCCTGGGGATGCACTCAAGTGTTCTACCACTGAGCTACAACCCACCCCTTTTTATTCTCTTATCTGCAGACAATCTCAATAGGTTGCCAAGGCTAACCTAAAATTTGTGACCTTTCTCCTCCAGCCTCCCAAGTAGCTGGAATGACATACATGCATTGTGATGGGACTATCCTATAAAACTTGAGAGACTCCAAATTTCTTCTGGAAAAGAACATACAACTGTAACCTTGACAATTTTGAAAAGAAAACAAAATCATTCTCCTTACTACTGGGCTACATACAAAGTGAGCTCAAGGTCAGCCTGAACTGCATAGCAAGACCCTATCTCCAAGACAAAAATAAACAAACAAAACTGAAACAAAAAAAAACCCCTAAAGTTCCAAAGAACCATATAGTCATATTGTACAATTCCATATCAGCAGTTAAAATATGTAACAGAGTAATGTGTATTGACCAACACCTATGAAAAACTGCATCAATTAACTCAAGAGTAAACATGACAGGATTTCATAGGTAATGACGCTAATTTATATACATGTGACTACTAGTATGTAAATTACTTACATGAATCACAGAAAAGGGGGCTTATTCTACACTGATACACAAAACTATTGGTAGCTAGGCAAAGAGGTAGGTGTCTATAATCCCAGCTAAGCAAAGAGGTAGGTGTCTATAATCCCAGCACATGGCAGGTTGAAACAGGAGGACTGCCAACAATTCAAAGTAGCTTGGGATACATATCAAGACCATGTCTCAAAAAAACCAAAAAAAGCTACAAACATTCAAGACTGACTTTAAAGTATGAACACGTAAGATGAGAAAAGAGAGAAAGCAACAGTCTGGTATTGTTTATGTGCAATGGCACAAGCACAAGAAGACAGCAAAAAAGTAAAAGACCTTTACTCTTAATGGTTCTACAACACTCATCTAAATGGTTTTGTAAAGTTTTACTTTGTTTTCTGTATTAACCTTGGTCTCTTATAAAAGCACTAGTAAATGATAAAAAATGGTATATTCTTTTACTTAAAAAGAATCGTTTAAATACATATGGTTATATATTAGAACAAACTCACCAAAAAGGCTTCATCTTCTAAAGTGGACATTATCTTAGAAGAAAGTTCTTCACAGCACAAATTCTCTTCTGTAGTCGCTACCAAAGCAGCACAGCGAGCAAATATTCTATACAGTTCTGACCAAGTTCGAAGTAAAGCCTTCATGGTCACCTAACAATAACCAAATTTTTTATGTGTATACCTATGTACCAGAAACTTAGTAGAATCAATACATCTTTGAAGTATTACATGTAACCTATCAGAGTATATCATAGTGTAACAGCTCTACCCACTCTTCCCCAAGAACTTAAAACTTCAAAAATGGGTATCACAGTACCAGCAATTGAAAGTAAAAAGGAATTCTTTTCACTATTTTCATCTATGCTAATAATTAAGTCACACTAAAGTCTTATTTAAGGAACAATTACTACTGGAGCTTATTTATAAAGGGTAAAATGGTAGTATTTCCAGAAAAGTATAAATTCCTTATACATAAAAACTTGATAGGGTCTTACCACAGGAAACCTCTGTGCTGAAAAAATATGATTTATTGGTAAAGTCAATGCACTATAGATGGCACTAAAATTATGTTCTAAGGCATCACCTTGATTTACTTCGTTGGTCTGAAATAAGAAAAACAATAGTTAGACAAAACTATCGTAATTCTAATCCTACAGAGTAACAACTTACTCATGAGAATTATGTCTCACAAACATAACATATTCAAGAGATACCAAACTCCCACCCCTTGATACCTAGGAATATGAATGACCTTACCTGAAAACACTTTTTTCCTGCAGGAGACTGAACACAAGGCCTTCACATTGAACTATATACCACCACCCCATCCACTTTTTTTGGAGACAAAGACTTAATAAAGTTGCCTAGGATTGGGGTTCAAACTTGCAATTGTTTCAGGTGCTCAGAATATTCAAACTGCATGGCATGTACCACCAATGCTTGGCTAAAATCTTTACATACAAAGGTAAAAAGTTAAGAGGAGGTTATACTGCATTAGGGTTTTCGTACAAGAAAGATGTGGAGAGGCAGAGAAGACAGAAGGAGGCGTATTCCATGTGAAAAAAAAAAAAAAAACTGGCAGAAATTGAAGTGATACATCTGAAAATCAAGAAAGTCAGAGATACATCTAGTAGTGCACAACTGTAAATCCAGCAGAAGGAAAGAGGTTCACAAATTCAAAGCCAGGATAACTCAGCACAGTGGTGGCACATCTACAGCATAGTGGCACACATGGAGACCCATGGCCCCAGCAGCTGAGCACCACATTTCAGGTTTAACTGCAATATTGGCACTTTGAAATAAATAAGTGGGTTTTGGGATGCAATGTGGGTACTCACTCTCTAAAAAGTTTGCCATCACTTATTTAGTGATACTCAAAATTAAAACAAAAAGGCCAGGTGTGGTAGCTCATGGCTGTAATGCCAGTACTCAGGAGGCTGAGGCAGAAGGATCACTGCAAGTTCAAGGCCAGCCCAGGCTACAAAGTGAGCTCAAGTCAAGCCTGAATTGCATAGTGAAAACTTGTCTCAAAAAAAAAAAAAGTAAGGTAAAAAGCTGTGAGATGTAGTTCAGTGTAAAGGCCCAGTGTTCAATCCCCAATACTACTGGGGGAGGGGGAACATTTTTTAAAACAAGACAAAGTTCTGGGGGCATGAAGGTGCACACCTGTAATCCCAGCACTTGGGAGTCTAAGGCAGAGGGATCTCAACTTTGAGTCCAGCCTAGAGATCAAGACTCTGTCTCAGGCCAGGGGTTTAGCTCAGCAGCATAAGTGCATGCTTGGCAAATGCGAGGTCTCGAGTTCAATCCCCAGCACCAAAAAAAAAAAAAAAAAAAGACTGTCTCACTACTGATTTCTATAACTTTACTGAAGAAAAAGATTTGTGCAGATATTGTTCAGACAACTGAATGCTGACATATTATGCTCTGGGTGAATGATTTGAGGACGACAATGCACAGTATGTACCATTTTTGCCCACTGACTGACATGTTTTCAAACTGGTTCTTTTTTTTCCAGTGAAAAAAATGGATCTGAAGACAAAAAAAAAGACCCTGTCTCAGAAAGCAAGGCCATTCCTGACCTAATGATCACCTGACACAGAGGAATGCACAGATTGTTCCTCATAGTCCAGAAGGAAACAATCCTACCCAAGACCTTCTGCTATTTCTGGCCTCCAGAACCAGGACAATAAATTCACATTAGTGGGACTGTGCATATAGCTCTGTGGTATAGCGGTTGGCTCCATCCTTCAGCACCAACAAAAGTTAAATTAAAAACATAAATTCTTGCACATTCTAATGACCAACTTGTAGTAATTTGTTGTTTACAAAAGCCAGAGAACTAATGTATGGAATTTAAATCCTAAAATATAATCCCAGAATTAACTCCCAAAATTTTACACATTTAGGCAAGGACTTATAAAAGTCTTTGCTCTCCAAATAATGGGGAGCTTTCAGAAATGTACAGTGTTTTAATTCCAGAAAAATACATTGAATAGTATGTGCTAGTCTGAGTAGTCTCTATCACTATAATGTAAAAGTTGTTGTGGGCTGGGAATGCAGCTCAGGGACAGTGAGTTTGCTTAGCATTGCAAAACCCCGGGTTCAGTTTCTGGCAATGCAGGGTGCAGATAGGAACCACCAAAGTGGAGTCGCATTTCCTTTTTGAATTACAATGGAATCAGCTCACAGAATGCTTCCATAAATAGAGAACGTGTGTTTCATGTTTCTTCACTATCTATATCTTTTTAACTCCCAACAAATCCTTGACCTATGGTAATACTTCTTAAGGTACCATGGTTTTATCAATATAGCCTATTCAAGATGATATTCACTATTGATACAACTACTACAAAGACTCAAACATAGAAGTTTGCATGTATCACATCACATGTAAACCACAGTTTTTACAGTCTCTATGGAAGAAAATAGAGCTTTATGATTCCTGTCATCTTTAATAAATAAGGTGGAAATGCAATGATATAAAAACACAATGAAGTCAATACAAATAGAAAATTTACAAACTGCAAAAAAACTTATTTTTTTCTATTCAAACTTCTGTTAATTTTCTCAACTACTCTAACATTCTGCAAATCTGCAGAACATTGTGTAGCAGACATATCATACCTGATTAATCAATTCAGTCAATGGAGTGACTATAATGCTCCACATTCTGCAGAGATGCTCCTTATTTTCCAATTGCTTTGCATTTTGATGAATAACACTTAAAACGGAGTCACTAAAAGCCAGTGGTGAAGTTGGACCAGAAAGTACACAGCCTACAAGTGATTCCAGATTGATAAAAAACCTGAAGAAAAAAATATAATCAATATAAGTACTTGGTGCAAAAATATATCTACTGCATATTAACAAAATTCTAAAAACTGCCAACAAGAGATGAATTCCAAGCTTTAAGAATACTTCACGAAATAGTACATAGGTTAAAAGAAAAAAAATCACATTCATTATATAGTCCTGTCCAACACCAACAAAATATCAAATTACTTAAAGTGGAAATTTACCTTTCATCTGCTATACCACATTCCTGGTTATAACAGCTGAAAATTAACTGAATTAAGAACAAAGCTGGAGTTCCCTGGAAAAAAAAATGAAGTTAATCTTCTACATTACAATCCATTACATTAAAACATATGAATGCTTTGGCATAAAATATTTAACTTTAGCATTACTCAGGATGACAGAAGCAAGTCTTCTACAGAAACTACACAAAAATTAACCTATGTTCTAGTAATGCTTGAATTAAATGTTGAGCTCAAAATATGGTACAAATGTGGATATAAAGAATGTTAACCTAAAACTTATGGGACCTACAATACCTACATGAGGGAGACAAAAAGCACATTACACATTAGAATCCTAACCTTTCAAAATCAGAAACAACAAAACTGGGCATGGTGGCACAGGTCCATAATCCCAGCACTTGCAGTGTGGGAGAGGGTGTATACTGAGTTCAAAGCCAGCTTGGAATATACAGTGAAATCTTGTGTTTAAAAAATTCAAACCATGGTGGTGTAAACCTGTGATCCCAGCACTTGGGAGGCTGAGGTAGAAGGACCAGCATAAGTTCAAGGCCAGCCTAGGCTATATAGCCTGTCTCTAAACAAATAAGAGAGACTCTACCCCCACTTGTAATAGCAAGCAGTACTGTTATTATGTATTAAAAAAAAAGGTAACTTTTGGCTTAAGTCCATTAGTTAGCACTGTATTTAATTCTTTACACTAATGTATTACTTTGCATATTTATTAATTTAGTCAACATATTTCAAATCCAATAATCTGAAAGTTTTACAACTTTAAACCTTTATAAAACAAAACCAAAATACAGAACAACTTTTTGGCCAATCTCTAACATATTAATCATATTACATTTAAGATACTTGCATTAAGAATATCCATATTAGCAACCTGATATGCTGGTGAACCTAACACTTTCTGAGGAAGTCCTTTAATTGTAATTTCCACGAGGACCTAAAAAAGACAAGAGGTTATAAATATGCTATTTCACTTACTAAAAAGCTGCTATCATTGACTGTATTTTTAACAATTTATTACAGGTAACAGTCATTAGTATTTATACATTCTCATTTATTTTAAAAGTACAGACATATAGCAAGTAGGGTGACAAAGTCCTTTACCCCTAGGTATAATCAATGCTTTCAGTTTGTAGTCTTATTTTCATATACCTAAATCCAGTATGTGTGAGTACAGACATAAATATATATTCAAACTGCTATATGAATGAGTGTCCATAATTTTGCTTATTCAACAATTTTATACTGCTAGAAGAAATTCTGCTGTGAATTATATATTCAATAGTGCTAGAAGCAACTACTGTACAATTATATTGCATTTGTCAAACTCAATTCTTTCCAAAGTTGTATTCAAACAACCAAAAACTTCGAAAAGTAAATATTTTTCCCATAATAAATAATGCAAAACCAAGTAACTGGTTCTGAAGCCCAAAAATTACACTCATGAATTCATTTTTCTAGGACTTTTACACATTTTGCAATGTTTCTTTAACTCTACTGTGGTTCTGTTTTCCTCCTAGCTATACTGCTGGTATCACTACCTTTCTTTGGAGCCACAGTTACAATAGTTTATGCAAATAAACTTCAAAATAAGAAACACATTAATGAATGTTTTAATGCAAGCATTTTATCTTATCTGGGTGAAAGTAGACCTTAGGCCTAAATTTCACACTTTTTGACTAACACATGACTCACTCACTCCGCCTCTACAGGTTTTTTCCAAGTTGGATTTTTGATACAACTATGGAGCAAAGTTAGAAACATTGAGCACATTTTTTTTCAACTTTGCATTTTGACTAGTGGAAAGTTCAAAGTTGGAACCATCTGACAACTGAGGTATCACTGCAGAATTTCAAAAGACTAGAGGCTGAGCCAAAGATTGCCAACTCCTATCTCAATAAGCTTACCCAACTGTTATCCAAAATTCATAATATAGTTAAACATAAACTAACTTGCATGTCATGAACAATATGATAGTTACGTTAGTGAAACAAACTTTACTTTGAAACACACTAATGTAGAAAACAGGTACCATTTATTCTCTACTTGGCTCATGGTGCTTTGTATGTAGAAACTCATTTTATGATTAATTACCAATACATTACATTTTTATGTATGAGTCAAAGTGAAGTCATGAGGGCAGATAAACTGCTCAAATTCATTGTAATAGAAAGTTGGAGAGGGCCAGGGATTTAGCTCAGCAGCATAAACGCCTGCCTTGCAAGCACGCGGTCGTGAGCTTGATCCCCCGTACCAAAAAAAAACAAGTTGGAAAGAAACTCAATCTAATCTGCTCTGGAGACTAGACTATTAACCACTATTCTATACCACCAAAATGCCTTTAACACAGCACACAGAGGAAACAGACTCAGAAGGAATTTAATTGAAGTTATTGTTTCCTATGTACCTCATCAGATACTATTATAAAATCACATTCCATTTTTCCTCCTCTCAACAAGTTCAAAAACTATACCAAAGCCATTACCCTGGTTAAAAACTTTATCTAAAGCAACATGCTAACATTAATGTTACTCAACAATCATAGTAAACTAGTGGACATTTGAATTTTTTCAGTTCAAAGTCATGTCCTTTATCCTATTTTCTCTGTATAGCTGATTTTTTTTAAATTATAGAAAATTTTTGGCAGTGTTAATCATTAATTAGAGGTTTTAAGTGACTCTTAAAATCAATACAATGACATTTATTAGAGAACTAAAACTTTTTTTTTAATCCATACTGGGGATTGAACTCATGACCACCGCTTGCAAGGCAGGTGCTTATGCCGCTGAGCTAAATCCCCAGCCCAAGAACTAAATGTTAACAAATACTGGATATAAAAAGTTTGCCCAAAATCTGACCTGTGCAAAAATAGCAATATAAAATTCGATTTTAAATTGTAAATTTTAAAGTCTAATTTCTAGGCATACTTACCAGTGTTTTTGATACAGGAAGTACTTCAGATTTCACTATGCTTTCTAAAGATTTTAGTAGGAGAGTCAATGCTTCAGAGCCTGGTCTCTCTTTTTTATTTCCTATCAAAAAGCAAAAGGGTATTATCCTAAATGTGTATTTTCAGAGGTGAATATATTCAGAGACATAATAATTAACCTATGGCTAAACACTAACTTTAAATCAGTAATAATTATTTAAGGCAAGTTAGTTCACAAACTTGTCTATGTAAACAAGTTTTAAAAAGTCAAAACAATTCACTGGGTACTATAAAAATTATGTGATCAGTGTTAACAGTGCTTACCGGATTCAGTAAGGGAATTCACTAAGCTAATTAGCGCCTTCCAGATAGCATTGACAACTGCATCTGTCAAACAAAGTGAGTACTTTTAATGAGGTACAAGATTACAAAAGCTCCCCACTTTCTTTGCTATGGTAAATATCAAACTGGGATAGACTTAATAATTTATGTATTTCCTTAATAATCACTTCAGTAATAAAGTTATACAATCACATATTTCAAAAAGTTAAACACATTTTCTAAAAGAACTGTAACATGTTAATAGGTCTTACAACAAAAACAATCGGTTTAGTCTTCCCATCTGTATTTTCTGTATTGTTTACCCATTACTTTTGAGAAAAATGATTTAGACAGACACTTCATAAGTGATAAATAGGATTCATTTTCTCACCAGTTAGAACACAGTATGTGATTTCTGAAATTTGCTTTCCTCATTAATAATCTATATACACGAGGGTTTGAAAGAAGATGCTGGAGCTACCAGCCTGGTCATGAATCATAACTGTACCATTTACTATGTGACTGACTCTGTGTAAGTTATTTACTTCTCTGTACAAGTCAGTTTCTTTTTAAATTTGACTATACCAGGCAACTGTTCTGCCACTGAGCTACATCAACAGGCCAATATTTTTTTTTTTGTTTTTAGACAGTGTCTTGCCAGGTAGTGTAGACCAGCCTTGAACTTGCTTATATAATCCAGGCTGGCCTTGAACTCACACCAATCCTCCTGCTTCAGCCTACCAAGTACTGGGCTTACAGTTGTGCATCACCATGCTTGCTCTTCACTTCTTATAAAAAGATTCCAAAAAATAATAATATTTACCAGAAGCATCTCTCCCAACTGAAACAAAGCTGTCATGAACAGCAGTGATAAGTGTATGTGCATGTTTGGAAAAAAAAGAAGGACTGCTGATTAACGGATGTTCAAGCGGTTCTAAAAGGAGAATAAAAGACAATTAGGTAAAACACAAGATTTATGGCACAAATTCTTCAATATAAAATTTTAATGATCTAAATAAGTGTTCTTATTAAAAATATTTATACTTATTCATTAAGCAATTATAAAATTACAACTGAGCTGTGGAACAAGACCTCACCTCAACACACCAAGGTAGACTTTTAATAAATGAAATTATTTTAAGAACAAATACCTAAGCTCAATACAAGTCTGTGTTGCTTAGCAAAATTCAAGACTTCTGGACCCAACAAGAAATGAAGCAGCATTTCAAGTCCCAAAAGTTGAATGGAAGGAATTGTTGCCATTCCACCTAAATTTGTACTCATATTCATCCGTGCAGTTACAGGAACTCCGTATGGGGAAGCACCTTTAAAAAAGAAAACCGCATCGAATTAAACAACTATATTTTATATCAGCTTCTAACTACCTAAATACATGTATTTAGCTTATTTCATTTCAGGAAAATGTACCTTTAAAAAACACGACTTATGTACCAAGTATTAACCTAAACCCTGAAATTATTAATAACCAAGTCTTTGCGAACCTTAATGAGAAGGGTAACAACAACAAATAACTTTTACAGTAGTGTAACATACTAAACCGTATGTCTTTTATCTTTAATACCTATTTTTAATCAAAGCTCTAAGATTCCGGTCAGAAAAAGAATTTCATGTTGCTTTATACTAGGCATTCTAAGTTTGCATGAAACTCATACTGGTGGGAAAAGATTCACCTTGTCCTATAATAATACACTAAAACTAAGGGTGGCTGAGTAAGTAATACAATCTCAGCTACTAAAGAAGACAAGGGAAGAGTGTTAAATTCAAGGGCAGTCTGGGAAACTTAAGATTCAGTTTCAAAACAAAAAATTCAAAAAGGGCTGGGGAAATAACTCTGTGAGTGAAGGCTCTGGGTTCAATTTCCATTACCAAAATAAATCTAAAAACGTAAAGAAAAAGGGATGGGGAATTGGCTCAGTTATAGAACACAAGGCCCTGGGTTCACCTCAACTGACCGTCATCCCCATCCCTGCAAAAAAAAAAAATAAAATCAGTAACAAAGGAAGTATATATAAAAGGATTTTTAAAGAGAGATCCCAAAGTTACAAGATGTAACTTCACTCACAGCCTTTAAAGAGAAAAAAAGAACATCTGTTCCTCCTTACCTTTGTGTACAGGAGACACAGGATTTAATCCTGGCGAAGCAGCTACACGAGATGAATTTCCCGGAGGTGATGAAGCACTAGAATCACTTATTGTGCTCTGAATCAGAGGCACACAAACCTATTGAGTGAAAGAAAAAATGTCTATAAATTATGCTGGTATATTTTTCTAAAAGCTAAATACATTTAAATTTCTTTAAAAAGCAACCTGAAATCTATTAATAGTAAGGTTAAGCACCCTCACTAGGTGGTACACACCTATTATTTCAGCACTTGGATTGCCATGAGTTTTGAGACCAGTCTGGGCTACATTGTGAAAGTTCAATTAGACTAAACTACATAGAGAGAGAGACCCAGCCTCAAAAAGACAATGTAAGACAAAAAAGAGAAAAAGTTTGAAAATTCTAAAAACTTGTATTTTGACCTTTCAATGCTACAAGTGAAAAATTCTATGCCTGACCCACCTCATGTGAGGTCAGTCACATGAGAAAATTTTAAAAGAAAACTATTTCTGTTCTGCAACATTTCAAATAAAGGATTCTCAATCTATACTGAATTATACTGGCTGTTCCCACTCAGACTAAAAACTCAAAATCAGGAAAATAAAACTTTTATTCTAACTGTATCTGAATGTTATTTTCTGTACATGTCAATCCTAAAATTTCAGACAGAAAATTATAGACAAACTTTTCAAATAACATCTACTTGACTATTCTATGCAGTATTGACAGAATTGTTTTAAGCCTTTTTTTGGTACTGATGATAAACTTGGGGCCTGAGATGAGGTCCGAGTCTGCTGTACTAAGCCACACTCCACAGACCTCAAGCTTTTCAAAAAAGAACTCTGGAAAGTATCAAGGACAAGTAAAACCTCATTTCTTTTTTTTTGGATTTTAAAGAGGGTAAAATTAAATACAACAAAACAGAACACAAGAAAGCAATGTAACAGACATAAACTTCAAAGCAAGACAATCAGAGATCTTTGCTATCTATCAATACTGTCTCCTGTGTTCTTCCAAATAGTTGTCCATATCTTTACATACAGAGAATTCACACAAAACAAGACAGTATGGAAATGATCTGAACAGGATGAAGAAGGCATTTTAGGTCTTCAAGACCAGACAACAGGGAAGCCAACAATGACTGTCATAGTGTCTCTCATTCTCTTCAAAACAGCTGTCCATACCTTCATGTATGTTGAACTTAAACAAAACAGGCCAAAATCACTATGAACAAAGAATAATAGTATTGCTGGATTTCACATCATGACACTAAAAACCTCATTTCAAAAATCAGTCCAGATCACTCACATTTAATCATTAAGTCAGTTGTCCCAATTAGTTTATCTGAAATCTGTAATGGTAGAATTCAGAAAATTCACTATGATTCCAGTAACATATTACTATCAATGCCCAATTTCAATTACTTCATTTTACCTAAGTTTTATTAAAGTAATTAAGAACTTATCAAAAAACCAAAACTGGTCAAGTGTTAAGTCCCTTTCAAAGAATCAATTCCCTGGGGCTGGGGATTTAGCTCAGTAGTATAAGCGCCTACCTGGCAAGCGCAAAGTCATGAGTTCAATCCCAAGTACCAAAAAACAGGACAGAAAAAGAATGCATTCCCTAATTTGCAGTTATTAATATGGGATATAAGAAAGCTACTATAGAGCTAGGCGTGGTAGCTCACACCTATAATCTCAACACTTGAGAGGCTGAGGCAGGAGGATGGTTGAGAGTTCAAAACCACTCTGGGCTACAAAGTGAGCTCAAGGCCAGCTTGAAAAAGACCAAAAAAAAAAAAAAAAAAAAAAAAAAAAAAAAAAAAAAAAAGCTACTAAAAAGCCAGGTATGGTGGTACATGCCTATAATTTTAGCACTTGAGAGGCTGGGGCAAAAGAATCATGAGTTCAAGGCTAGCCTAGGCAATTTAGGAAGACTCCTTCAAAAAATGCCTCAGTGGACAGGACTGGTGGTGTAATCTTTAAACAGGATTAAATTTAGTAACTCCACAGTGGGGGGAGCGGGAGAATGTGCCTATGATCACAGCAGTCCAAAGGCTGAAGCAGGAGGACTGACAAAAGTTCAAGGCCAGCCTATACATACAGTATAAGGCCTGATGAACTTGCAAGACCCTGTCACAAAAAAACCCCAAAACAGTGCTAGGATTACATTAATATATCTAAATATATTAAAATATACAGGAAAAATATTTTCTATCAAAAAATAACTACAATGAGATCAAATAATTTGTAGCCTAGAAAAGGGACAAACAAAAAAAAAAACTGATCTACCCAGTATAACACTTTATTGCTATTTTTCTAGTATTTTCTAGTTGATTTCTAAACTCTTTGATACAAATCTCTTAAAATTACAATCCTTTCTACAACACTATTTGCAGATTAAAAGGGCTTCTGGGCCCCTTCAGTTCACAAGGAGAATACACCTTATAGGAAGCAAGCTCAAATTCTGAGCAGTAAAATGACCTTTTAGATATTGTGGTGTACTGATACATAGCAAAAAATAAGACTACAGATTTATAAAAATTTAAGAACTAGGGCAGGGTATACAGCTCAGTGGCACAAGAATCTGCTTGGAAAGTGCAAGGTCCTGAATTCAATTCCCAGTGCAAAAAAAACCAAAAAAACCACAAAAAAAAACCCCACATGAAGTATTACAATTACTGCTTATAATGTTACCTGTTCAAAATTAGCAGGGAGATGAGGTCCAAGTCGCATTAGCAAATACCACCAGACTTCTAGTTTTGTTAATGCTAGAGTTTCTGTTCTCACATGGATGGAACTCAAAGGCTGCATTAACAACTTGAGTCTTTTTGCACTACACAGTATATCTTAAAAGAAAATAAGCACACAGGTAAAGTGATTCTAGAGGTAAAGATTAAATTTTTAAAATGAGTTATGTAAGTCTCCTTTTAATATAGCTAGAAAAGATTTTAAAGCAAAAACCACCAGGCTATCTTACTCTACCTAAAAGTTTGACAAACTCCAGTATAGCTACAACAGAATCCTGGAGTATTTATTAGATGCTGTGTGTCAGGGACAATTTTCCCACCAGGGGACGTTTGACAATGTCTATAATATTTCCAGTCATTGACAACTGGAGGAATTATACTATCACTCACTGGGTTGAAACCAATGTTGCTGCCAAGCTTACTAAGAACATACCAGATACTGGGGATTTAGCTCAGTGGCACAAGCGCCTGCCTGGCAAGTATGAGATCATGAGTTCGATTCCCGGTACCAAAAGAAAAAAAAAAAAACCTAACAAACAAAAACAAAAACCAGTTTGAGGCCAGCTTGGGGTACGCAGTGAGTTCAAGGTCAGCCCAAACTACATAGTGACATCTTGTCTCAGAAAAAAAAAAAAAGTTTTGAGGCCACAGTGGACAATTTAGGAAGATCCTATTTCAAAATCAAAAAGTTTGAAGATGTACCTCAGTGGTATAGTGCCCCTGGGCTCAAATTCCCATTATCACAAAAAAAAAAAAAAAAGGCAAGGAAGGATGGAGAATAGGGACATGACACCACAGAGTGCTTATCATGTGAGGCCCTGGATTCAACAACAGTAACTACAAAAAAAGAAATGAAACAGAGGCACATTTTTATATAACTAGTAACTTATTCTCTCAAACATTACTGTTGAGGACAGTGATTATATTTTAGAAATCTAAGCAGGTTCACTTCGTTTCCTACCTTAATATCGAACCATTAAAAATTCAGCATGGAAATGAAATTCAGTTCTTTCAACAAAATATTTATGACATATACTACACAAGTAAAACTGGCAACACTTAAGGTTAAGAAATGGTCTGTGTTCAAGTATCATGTCAGAAAGACTTCAAAAAGACCTTAAAATATTAGTCAAACCATGTATTCAACAGACTCACTTCCACTAGCATTTCTTACAACTATTCTCATTTAGGTTGTGGGTATGGTTCAGTATAGGGTACATGCCCAGTTCAATTTCTAGCACCACTAGAAAAGAGGGCACCTAAGTGCTCAGCGCAGTGTTAGAATACCACAAAAGGTATTTTTCACTTTGTTCAGATTTTCAAGTAACTTAAAACAAACGCTGTATCAATGATTTTAAATAAGGGCTCCTTAAATTCTATTTTCACTACAGATTTACTCATGTTTCCTTATGATACTGCTGGGCATGGTGGCACACATATAGTCCCAGCATTCAGGAGACTAAGGCAAGAAGATCACCACAAGTTTCAGGCCGGCCTAGACTACACAGTGAGTTCAAGGCCAACCAAGAGCTCATCTCAAAAAGATAGTAAGTTTCAATATAAAGCCCAGAATCAGTGAAGTATCACTGTGGTACTGTGTCTGCCCTGCAAGCACAGGAGGTCAGGAGGTCGTGAGTTTAATCCCTGGTATCAAAAATAAATAAATATAGTAAAATGGGCTGGGCATGATGTCCTATAATCCTTGCACTTAGAAAGAGGTAAGAAGATTACCTCAAATTCAAGGCCAGTCTGAGCCACATAAGGAAATCCTATCTCAATAAATGAATAACTTAATTAATTAATTTAAAGAACTAAGTTCAAAGGGAACAAAAAGTGCTAAATTATTTACGTACCTGAATTTAAAGCAAAATTATCTATTAAGCTCTTCCAAGCAATAAAAGCTATTTTTTTAATCATGGGTGTCCCACTACGAAATCCCAGTTCTTCCAGCTGTAGCAAAGAATTGATGAAACTCCCACTTCGATGCAAGGCCTAAAGCAAGAGAAAAATTATCAAGAATTATTGATAAGGCCACTGTATTCTCTCTTGCATAACAGACTACACTCATGCTGTAGGGTATGCTTCTTTTCCTACTTTTAGTTGACCTAATCTCACTCTGCAGAGCCCATTTCTTTTCCTACCTTTAATAAAACTTTGCTACTGTTAAAAAAAATTATTGATCTGAGGATTTCAAAATCTAAGCAGGAGACAAAATACGAATAAAACAAACCTGTTATGTGTTACAACAAATGTTAATTCTTAAGAAGCTGAATTTAAGAAAATGATGAACTGTATGTACAGATACAAAGTAAAGCTCAATGAAGTAGATGATGTATAATACACAACACTTAAAACAGAAAATGAGAAAATATTCCTAATTGTAGTCCTCTCTTCAGCAGCGCATACATCAAATTGCATTAAAGTAATACGAAAGAAAATAGGACCTTAATATTTGGGACCAGAAATACTTTAGATTTTAGAATAGTTGCATATACAGTACACAATGAGATTATCTTGGGGATAGAACCAAAGTCTAAACACAAAATTCATTTATGTTCCATTATTACCTTTTACACAGACACACAGCTTAATTTGTTTTACATTATTTTTAGTGCACTTGTGTTTTGGCTGAGGCTCAGGACATATAATCACGCGAGGAATTTTTCACTTTTCATGTCAAGTGAAGAAATCAAAAGTTTTAGATTTTGGAGCATTTTCTGCTTCGGACTGCCTACTCTACCTATACGAATAATATGAGCAATATTAGGGAGAAAAGATGTAAACTCTATTAAAAAATGTTTTCAGGCACATTAAAATAGGCAGAAAAAATAGCTAAAGACCTGCCTTCACAAAGGAAAAAAATTTAGAAAATGATAAAAAAAAGATATCATCTGCTAAAGCAAATAATAAAACAGTACTCTTGCCTATGCTGTAATTCTGACACTGATCACTCTGAGCCAAGAGAATCACAAGTTTGCATCACTGTGTAACTCTGCAAGCCCGTCTTAAAATAAGAGCTGAGGATGTAATTCAGCGCACAGATCTTGGGTTCAGTATCACCATCATCATCAAAAAGAAAAAAAAAAGACCCACAACCAACCAAACTGAATAAATTCAAAATTAGTTCCTAATACTACATGACTGAAATGGGATTAATATTTAACAAAAAAGAAAATATAAATGTTATCAAAAATAAAACAAGAAACTAGAGACCAAATATAATCTTGGCAGAATGTAAATAGCAAAAACAGACACTCAACCAACTGGCTTAGAAAACAACAAAAATTCACAAGAAAGCTCCTGGAGCTAGCAAATCTAGTAAAGTTCCAAGATTGACATATCACTTGTATTTCTATAGATCAACAAAAAAAAATCTGAAAAAAGTTATTTATTTGAAGTTAAGACAGGATCACTACAAGTACAAGGTCAGCCTGGGCTATACAGTGAGAATCTGACTCAAGTTTTTGAAAAGTAAACCCATTACATAGCCCTTAAAAAAATTAAATATGATCATGCATCACATTAAAAGGTAAGAAATGTGTCACTGGGAAAAGTTGAATGGTACTTGCACAAACTTACATGGAACAGCCCTCTATAAGCCTAGTCTAGTCGATTTAGTGTACATAAATGGTATAGCCTACTATTCCTAGCAAAAACGTAAGATTAAATCAAGGAGAAGAGATGAAGCAGTCAACACACAATATAAGAAGCAGAGGTTGCCTCTACCATAGCACAACATACTGTTTCAGTAAACTATTATTTTGGGGTTTTGGGGGGGCGGGGGGAGTATTTTGCTGTATAGTCTAGGATAGCCTCAAACCCACTTCAGCTTCCCAAGTACTGGGATTACAGCAGTGCACCACCTTGGCTGGCTTGTTTCAGTAAACTTTTTTTTAATTTTTAGGATATACTCTAAAAGCTGATATAAAAGCTTGTGAATTCATCAATAACAGTCAGCATGATTATCAAGTACTATAAAACCCTGGACTGCAATTAACTTGTTCTGTGTTTGGCAAGACAAACAAAACATTTCTACTAAATTATAATTTGATAAACAAGTGATGTTTTTCCATACAAGTAGTGTGCTATACCAAACATCACGGTCACAACTGAGCCAATATTCTTTTCTGTCTCTGTCTCTCTCTTCTGCTGTGTGATTGTTCCCCATCAGCAAGAGGTTATGGAGATCTCTGTAGAGCAGAACTTCAAATGAGATCAGGGAGAAGTGTAAAATGTGTGAAACAGTGCAAAATTTTGTAGGAAAGCAGCATTCGAAAAGGTTACATAGTGCAAATAATTTTGACAACAATGCAATGTCATATTTCTGAAAAATCCTCAAAAGAAGACAAAAACAAATGTCATTAGATAGGTTCTTTGTTAAAACTGCATAAAACTAAGTATTTCATTCAGCCAGTAGAGAGCAGTGATTCCATCAGTGATCCTCATTCATCTCCCTTACACTAGTCATGAAGGTTTTCAAAGGTTAAGTGCAGGTTAGTATTTTTCTACATACTGTATTTTATTATTTTGCATTATATTACAGTATCACATCATTTTTATGAATCATTTTGGGTTGTGGAATGAATCATCTGAGTTTCCATTTTTCTGACAGGTTAATTCACTTTGATATCCAAGTGCTTTGAATTATAAGTAAGTTTCTGGAATGAACCATGCTCACAAATCAAAGTATCACTGAATTCATTACATAATGAATGTTTCTCCATTTAAAGATACTTCTCCTTTAATATATAATGTTGATTTCCTAGAACTCAACTCAAAGCAACAGCACAACTTACACCAGAACAAAGGTTATTCAACACATCCATAACCATTGTGTTTAGAAACGTTAGACAGTACTTAATCCTTTGCTAGGAGGCCGTTTCAAACAAAGTCACTCAAAAATAGGAATAAAAAAGGATCTTAGCTGAAATCATATACCTTGGGTAACTCAAATTCATTACCACTCTGCTTATCTATAAATGAGGTGAAAATAATATAAGTACTGATGTAGGGTTTATAAATAAATTTAATGAGTATACAAAAAAAGGCTAACATGAATAAACAAGGAACTACAGAAAGTTAAAAAAAAAATTCAAAGATCTGGCCCATAGAAATGTGGACTGTTCATTAATGATGGCACCTACCTTTCCAAGAAGTCTGACGAACAAAGGCCATAATTTTAAAACATAGGTTTCATTTTTATTCATAAATAGCTTTTGGAGTTCTGAGATTAATTTCTGCAAACAAAATAAAATATTTAACAAATACAAGAAAAAAAACGCAGTATCCAGAATCTAGAAATAACTCACAATTTCTCAAATAATGTTTACTAAAATAAACAAAAACTACTCTCTGCCAAAAAACAAAGAAAGCTTTGAAGCACACAGTAAATCCAAAATTTTACAGTATATATTCAACAAAACACCAAAGTTCAACGATTATACTTATTACACATTTGGCCATTCCACCATCAATGCAGCTTATGTTTCCCCGACCAGAAAATTTTCTCCTCCAAGTTTCAGCATGTACATTATTAACTAAAGCTCAGATGGTAATGTACTAATCTTACACTAAATATGTATCATTAATTTCAGAAAACCAATATTCAAGAAAACTTAAATAGCCAGAAATGATAATGCATGTCTCTTAATCCCAGCATCTTAGAAATTGATGCAGATGGATTACCAAATTAGAGGCCAACCTGGAACATAGTGAGATCCCATCTCAAAAAACCAGAGATGGAATTTTATTTTTTTAGGGTACCAGGGATTGAACTCATGACCTCACACTTGCCAGGCAGGTGCTTGTGCCACTGAGCTAAATTCCCAGCAAGATGGAATTTTATAAATGCTAATACACTTATCAGAATAAAACAATTCTCAGAGGTATTTCACTTACTTTACAAACAGGCCTAAATTATTTTTAAAAAGAAAAAAAAAAAACCCCAGGTTTCAAATGTAAAAGGCACTCACTGCCTAGATTACTATAGTACTTTATCTCATAACCAGTCTCCCAGTTCCTGCTTAAGTACCCACATTCTAAACACAGCTAGAATGATCTCTTTTCATGGGCAACTTGGTGTCTTAATGATATTATTATTTCAAAATAAACAATTTAGACGGGGAGGAGGATGGGTAATCCCCAGTACCACAAAAAAAAATACAATACAGAAAAAAAAAAAAAAAAAACCAAGCCAAACCATTAGGTATTACATCCAGGCTCAAAATATTCAAATAAGACTTTCCATTAAAATCGGAGTAAAGTTTAACATAGGGGCTCACATGTGTAATGCCAGCTACTCAGGAAGTTGTGAAAAGAATTTGGGTGGGCTTAGTGGTGCAAGTCTATAATCTTAGCACTCAGAAGGCTGAAGCAGGAGAATCGCTGCAAGTTCAAAGCCTGCCTGGGCTACAAAGTGAGTTCAACAACAGCCTGAACTGCACAGAGAAACTTTGTCTCGAAATGAAACATTCAAGGTTAGCTTGGTTTAAAAAAAAAAAAAAAAAAGGAGAGTTCCTAGTTTGAGCCCTGCCAGGCAACTTAGCACAACCATGCCTCAAAAAACCGAAAAAGTGGTAGAACACACTGGGGGATATAGCTTAGTGGTACCATACTTCCCTATTATATGCAAGATCCTGGTGTATTCCCAGAACTGGGGAAAAAAAAAAGGCCAAGGATATAACTCAGAACCTTGAGTCCAAGTCCCAATACCACATACAAATTACAAACATTCCCATGTTCCATGTGGCCTCTGTTCCTTTGAGGTCATCTTCCATTCCGCTCATTCTCATTTACTCCCACTACTGTCATACTGCCCATGGAGTTTGCCAAACAGCACCTGATGCACAAACGTAGGACCTCTTGCATTCTTAGTTTTCTTGTCTGGAACAAACTTACCCCATACTGCCACATGGCTAACTCCCATACTCACTTCAAGTCATTGTTCTCATGTAGCCGTGGAGAACTTACAGCATGGGAGCTCTAACAGGCACACAAAGCCCTCTGTTGCATGAGCCAAATCACCCAAGCAGCTGAGTATAGGTTTAGGGTTGCAGTTTGAGCATCTGGTCTCTAAAAGGTCTGCCATCCTCGTCTAATGTCTTTTTTTTTTTTTTTTAATTTGCCCTGACCATTTCATTACTCCTCTTTATCTTGTTCTTGTTGCTCCATAGTGTTCTTTATTCAACACTACATACCTCATCTCTTTTTCACACTAGAAAATAAGCACTACAGTAAGCCTTCTTCTCACTACTATGGTCAGTAGTGCCTAGAACATTTCATTGCATATAACAAATACTCAACAAATGTCAGGAGGCTGATACAACTGCCCGGAGGCTGGCAAGTTCAAAAGGAGCCTGTGCTACGTGAGTTCAAAGCCTGAACTACATGGCAATACCCTTCTCTCAAAAGGTTGAGGGCCAGGGATGTAACTCAGTGGCGCAAGCATCTACCTGGCAAGCACCAGGTCATGAGTTTGATTTCCAGTACAAAATATAAAAAATAAATAAATAAATAAATAAAAATAAAGGCTGAGAGACCTAACACCTGAAGCAAATGATAAACAGGAAATTATACAGACTGGATGATTTTTCAATGGATAAACTTGTACCTATCAGAATTATACAATAACAACCCAAACAGTACTAAATCAGTTACTCTCTTTTTCAATAATGTAATCACTTTCTATTCACTATTAATTGGTACTGGGATAAAATACTGTATCTAGACTGTAACAATTTCCTTACATACTGCTAAATAGAAGTAACCTGTCTAAATGAAAGTAAGCAAGTCTATTCAATTGTTTTAATTCAAAGCTTAAATCCTAGATCGCAGTACAGTTACATCAATATGAACCCAGACTGAATTTACACTTGGGTTTTGTACAGAACATTCCAATTCAGTATTCAGAAAATCCCTAATATGGGTCAGGGATTTAGCTCAACGGTATAAGCACCTGCCTAGCCAAGTGTGAGGTCATGTTTCAATCTCCGGTACAAAAAAAAAAAGAAACCCTTTACATGACATAATACTTACAGTAGTCATAAGATGCTCTGTAATAGATGCTATTTCTTGTTGTTTCTGAAGCAACAATGGCATTCCCATTTCCAAAGCAGTGGCTCCCCGCAAATGTACCTTCTGTGCTGAATGAACCACTAAAGGTATGACCAGTTTAGCCCACCTTACTGACTCTTCTCCCATCTGAATTGGAGCTTGTTCAATTAACCTGTTAATACGAGATCAATGACAAAGTTAGTTTGGCCTCACTTTTTAAGCCTACTATCAGGAAAAGAAGCAATACAGAGAAATTTACACAACTGTAAGAGCAGACTCTTTTGTTCTCAATGGCCCATTTGTTTTAGAATATGTAAATTATGCCTGCAGAGAAAAGAAACCAAACTTTTACTTGCTAATTTGTATACTTCTGTAAGATTTCTGAATTTTTGGGGGGGTGTTGTGAACTCAACTCAGGGCCTTGTGCATGTTACACAACTGCTCTATTATTGAGCAAAGCCTCCAGCCTGCTTTAATAAAATTTTTAAATAAGGAAAACATGACCTTGTCTTTAGACTGAAAATTTAGTCAGGCATGGTGGCACATGCTTGCAATCTAAGCATTCAGGAGGCTGATGCGTGAGTATGGCCACTAAGTTCAAGAGGAACCTATGCCACATGAATTCAAAGCCTGAACTACATGGCAATACCTTGTCTCAAAAAGAAACTAAATTTTAAAATACCAATTATTGTAAAAGTACTAAACGCAATTATTTTTTCTTTCTTTTGAGACAGAGTCTCACTATATAGTTCAGGCTGTCCTCCAATGTGCCATGATCCTGCCTCAACCTTCCAAGTGCTGGAATTACAAGCACAAACCACCGTACGTAGCTTGAAATGCAACATCCTTATTGAAGACAGCCAGTGACCCATGACATAAACAACAGAACACCAAACAGCTAAACTGAAGAAAATTTTGAAAATAGAACAGCTTGTACTGTTAGCTTGTTAAAGAGCAGGGTAGCATAAGACTAATGTAAGGGATTTTTCTATTCCCTGATAGGCACTCTGTCTTTCTAAGCAACTCCTGTCATCCACTCACAAATCTGTACTTTTTAAACTCTTACAAAAGACTAACCAAGACTTTACTTACTGAGACTTTCCAGTAAAAACAATTCAGCAATTACGGAAAGCTACTTTCATCATCTTCCTATTACCTTTCTTTTCTGTTAGCCGTGCGGTTAAAAGATACTTCCCTCTTTTAATGTCTACCTTACATTTAAATCTGAAAATCAGCTGTAGTATAGTAGTGATACAGTATTTGCCTCACACGTGCAAGGCTCTGGGTTGAGTCCCCAGCATCACAAAAAAATAAATCCCAAAAGTCCAATCCCTAAAGCTATTTTATTTTTGCTTTGAGAGAGGGTCTTACTATGTATTTCAGGCAGGCTATGAACTCAACTGATGCAGCCTAATGTGCCTTGACCTGGTGATTCTCCTACCTCAGCCTCCTGAATGCTGAAGTTATATATATGATTTTTAGGATTACAGAGGTATGCCACAAAGCCTAGGTGTAATCCTTAAAGTAAATTCTAAACCTACAAAATCAATTATTCCAATTTGCATAGGACCCAAAAACATACCTTATGATAACATTTAATGCTTCAAAATCAACAACAGCAGAATGTATCTCTCCTTTATTAAATATTATTTCTAATGAATCAATTATACTGGATACCTAAAAGACACAACCAAATACATACAGATCAAATAGGCCAAATTTTTTTAAATTGGCATACAGTTAAAATAAAACAGAAATTATACTCACCATTTTGCCAACAACTTCAGTGGGAAATGTCTGTTTGGATATTACCCAAAGAGCCCTGGTACGTACATTTTTGTCAGAACTTTTAATAATATCATTCAATTCTGAAAGCAATTCTTGAATATTTGTTTCTAAAAAACAAAGAGCTTTAATTTTAATTACTGCAATACTTTATTATTTAAAATCTCAAATATCAAAATAAAGAACATACTGTCCATTCAAAATATTAAATACATATCCAAAGAGATCAGAGAACTGTTCATTGCTAATAAAAACTTTTCAAAGTATAAATCGCCAAGTAGAGGAAAGTGCATTCAGAGAAAAAAACCTTAGTTATATGGTCGAAGTAGACATGTACAACTGAAATAACCGTAACTAAGAACATCTAAGATACCATTTTTGGTAGTGTTTAAATCCCATGGGTGCCTGTTGTGGTGGTGCACACCTGTAATTCCAGCACTCAAGAGGCTGAAACAGGAGGATCACTGAGACTCTGAGGCCAGCCTAAACAACATAGCAGGAAAAATAATAAATCCCACAACTCTGTTCCCAAATGCACTACTTTAGGTTTTGCTCAATTCTATACATAAAAAAAGAGCTAAGCAGCAACCTTTCACTCAGGGGGAAAGAAAGATGGTAACAACTTCATTTCCTCTAAAGATGATCTCCCAGATTTCTTTTACAACGGCAAACTACTAACTACATTACAGTGCCACTTCAAATACAGCAAGTATCAGGTTCTGTATTTTCAATCCCACTTTGAGTTATAAATCATGCCATTTATGACCATTGTAACGTCTAAGTTCAGCATGCTCCTTAGGACACACGCCTGAAAAATCAGACAATTTAGTATTCACTTCCAAATTAAAACATGCTTTAAGAATGTTCCATTTTTATAACAGTCACATATACTTGTGTTGGGCACTGGACCTAGGGTATTGTAAACTGTAACTCCAGCCTATGATCATACTTATATAGTCTTATTTTCTACATATGTTACAGTACCAAACTTAGAACTATGTCTAGGGAATAATCTAATCTGATTATTTCTTGCTCAAAAGCAAATGCTAAACTATAAATTATGAAACCAGTCCAGAGATAAACAGTAATTCAAACACAATTATAGTTTAAACTTAACATTAATGGTTATAATAAGTTTATCTACCTGATAATCCTGAAGTAATTTTGGGATTATATAAGCAAAAGCCCAAAGCCTGAAGAGCAGCACTACTCAGCTCTGAGTTTTGACTGGAAATGTGAGTCTACAAAAATAGAACCACATTTATTAGAGACAAATACAACTGTAAAATAATTTTTAGAAATCAAAAGTCAATTACCAAATAGCCAGTTAATTATTTTTAATACAATCAATAAACAACCTTTGAGTACCAGTGGAAAATATTAGGTAGCAAATGATATAGTTTGGAGGGAAGCTTAGAAGAGGAAACTAGACAAATTATCAACTGAAAGAACATTTTTATTAACAGATAAAGATCCTGAGTTCGATATTTGGTACCAAAAAGCCCCAATAGATAAAGAAAATTCATGTGAAAACAAAGTAAAAAAGCCAACAGACAAAAGATGTTACAATTATTAGAAAATAAAGAACAGGAGTGAAACACTTCAGCAGAGTAAGCAAGACTCAAATACAAAGTCAAACACCAAGTGTTAGTGTAGACAGATAACTCATACAGGCTGTGTGCTGGGAGAAGAGATTAGACTGTAACATTTTCTAAATATCTTATGTGTTAGGAAGTTTAAAATATCTCCATCACTTTTTTGTGGTACTGGGATTGAATCCAGGACCTTCCCTTTGAGTTGTACTCTCAGTACTTTTTTAAAAAACTTCAAGGTGTCTCCCGAGCAGCACGAATTCCACACCACTCGCTAAGAGACTGGGCTTCCCACCAAAAAAAAAAAAAAAAAGAAAAGAAAAATTTCAGATAGCATCTTGCTAAATTGCCAAGCTGGGCTTAAATCTACTATCCTTTTATCTGCCTCAGCCTCTCAAGTGATGAGATTACAGATAAATTCTGGGATTACAGACATGAATCACCAAGCCCAGTTCAGGATACCTAATCAGGAATTAAGGAACACCAAAAGACCAAACCGTGAGTATAACAGATATTACAGTAACTTGCTCAGATAACCAAGGCTAAGACTGAGAGCTAATACTCTCTCTTGAACAAAAGCTAGCACATGGTTTTTTGGGGTTTTTTTTTTTCAGTACTAGGTTTGAACCCAGTGCCTTCATACTGAACTATATCCCCAAATCATTTTCAGACATGAAAATGATTCCTAACCTGGGCTTGAATTTGTGATCTTTCTGCCTCAGTTTTCCAGAGAGCTGGGATTAAACTGGCTGTGATCAATCACCTTTTATTGAACAGATTTCCTTGCAAATGTGAACAGTGGTAATTTCCTTATAATATTGAATATCAAACCCTCAGCCTAGACCTACCAGTTATTAACCCAGCCAAATAGTCTTATGTTTAAGAATGTTATGGGGGAGCCAGGTGTGGTGGCGTATGCCTGTAACCCCAGTACTCAGATTGAAATGGGTTCAAGGGCAGCCTACAGTATATAGTGAGATGCACTAACAAAAAGAGAAAGTTATGGGTGGGCTGAGGATGTAGCTCAGTGGTAGAGCACTTACTTCCTGAAGCCCTGGTTTCAAACCCCAGTTCCATAAAAAATATGAATTTAAACAAACAAACAAAAAGAATGGAGGCTGGATGTGGTAGCATATGCCTATAATTCCAGCACTTGGGAGGCTGAGGCAGAAACACTGCTGCTTCAAGTTCAAGGCCAGCCTGGGCTACATAGTGAGTTCAAGGTCAGCCTAAACTGCATGGTGAGACCCAGCCTCAAAAAAACAAAAGAATGGCAAAAGTCTATAGAAAATTCTAGCAGAATTCTAAATAGTAACATACAAACAACTGAACATTCTATTTTATCTGATGTGGTTCCTATTCTGAAGGAATTCAATTTTCCTTCTCTTAATGGAAAACACCTACTGACTATTGTGCTACTAACCTTCCATGTACTTTCAGATAATCCATCAGGAATTTTATATATAAACCTATTCAGAAATAGTGCAACTTGACTCAAAAGTCATACAACAGGGTTTCTGATCACATATGCTCTCAGATATTAAAGTACTGTACATGAAGGTGCATGTCTTCACATCAAATATACTGCTGGAATGTTGGATAATAAAGGAAAATGAACTAGTGACATTAATATTATGTAATACTATTAAGTAAATATTACACAGAAACCTCTATGTAAAAAATTGTACTATTTCAGCAACTTTAATCAGCACCTCAAATGCTTTAAAGTTTAGACAAAAAGCACGGTAAAATATACAATAATTATATGTATTTGGCCCTACTAAATCCAATCCAGGACCTTATAAGTGTATAAGCTCTACCACTGAGCAACAACCTACGCCCACACAAGAATATTTCAAAGAGTACTTATTTCAAGCATAAAAACAGGACCTTGGGCCTGGGGTTTAGCTCAGTGGCTGGTGTAAGTGCCTGCTTGGCAAATGCAAACAATCAATCAAAACCAGGGCCTTAAAAATAAAATTCCAGAGGTTGTGAGTTTGATCACTGGTACCAATAAATGAATAAATGAATAAATGAAATTCAGAGACGCCCCACAGACTTAGTTCAACTTTTTCAGTCTCAGAATGAGTCTATTACAAAGTTAGGTGTGCCAGGTGTGGTGGCACACACCTGTAACCCCAGCACTAGAAATCGTGGCAGGAGGACTGCCAAATTCAGAGCTGGCCTGGACTTACATACAGGACCCTTGTCTCAAAACAAAACAAAAATGTTAAGTGTCAGATAAGTATGTCATGAAGCCAAGTAGTAAAGTGAGAAGACTGGTTTGATTTTAAACTATACCACCTTTCTACAAAAAAGATTAACTGCAATGGCTTTGCTAATCAAGCATAAGTGGAAAACAAAGGGTGAGTAAAAGTATGAAGTACAAACCTCTACACAGTAGACCAGACAGTTAAGTTCAGAAACACTTACTTAGAAATACATTTCCAAAAGTAAAAATAAAATAGATTAATCTTTGATGATTGCTTTCAAAATAGAAGCATAGGATTTGGATTCAAATAGCCCTGGGCAACGTAAGGCAAATTGAACCTATTTGTTCCTCTGCAAACTGGGAATTACATAGCAAATTTAGGGGTCAGGAGTGGGGCTTAGTGGCAGATCACATGCCATGTTTAGACCCTGGGTTTCATCCCCAGTGCAAAAAACCAACTAACCAGTGTAAACTCAGATTTGAAAAACTTAAGTGAGAGATTAGGCAAGACAATTGAGAGTATCTGGAAAACTTTTAAGCAATCAATATGAAACATTCAGTGAATATTAATTTAGATTGTTCGTATGGGTCAGCTAGGTGGTTTTAATGCATAAAATGAAGAACTTTTTAATACAGACCTTTAAAACTTTGTATAACCGAGGAAGGTTTTTCTCCATTTCTATGATGACTTCTTTTCCTTCATCTCCAGTCATACGACTTAAAAAGCAACAAAACATATGCTTAAGCAAAAGGGAAACAAAATACTGGACTCAACTGCCTAAAATAACTGTATTACTTTTAAAGATGACTCTCAAACTTCAAAAATGATCTAGTGCTTAAAATACTTAAGGAGGAATACACAGAATATGTAATGCAATCTACATCTACATAAAACTAAGTGGTAACACACATGAAAATAACTTTTTGCCTCCACAGCAAATTCAAGTTTTGTCAATTTCATCCAAAGATGAAAATGGAACAGGAATCTCTATCCCCACCTACAAACTTGGTCACCTTATAAGACCCTTGGTAACAATTTAGAATGCTTATTTTATAGCATCTTGCAAATGCAGAAACAAGGTTAGCAGTCTAAGAAACCAATTCTAGGTTGCCCACGGGAAACAGGGGTACTAAAAGCCACGCCTTTAACCATTTCCAGCTACTTTTTTTGTTCTTTTCGGGAAACAGGGTCTCACTAGGTAGCGCAGCCCGGCCTTTAACTCGCGTCGCTTAAGTAGCCCAGGCTGGTCTCGAACTCACGGTGATCTTACTCCCAAGTGCTAGGATTACAGACATGGGCCACAACACCAGGTTTCAGCTACAACTTTTTAAATTTAATTCCTCGCTTTCAAGACACACGTGCAGGGGGCTGGGGATTTAGCTCAGTGGCCTAAGCGTCTGCCTGGCAAGTATGAGGTCGTGAGTTCGATCCATTGTACCAGAAAAAAAAAAAAGACTACAAGACACACGTGCAGGCTCTTTCATCCAAATAAACAGTTGAGACGCTGCAGTAACTACCGGGAACTTCACGCGGCACAAATGCTCCCAGCACCCTAAGTGTTCCGCGACCCCGGCCGGCGTCCTCGCGTCTGCCAGTGCCGACGAATTCGCACGGTTTCCGCGCGCCCCACACGACCACCTCTGGCCCCACGCCGCCGGCCCGCCTCCCTCCGCCTGCGGGCCTCACCTGGTCAGGGTCAGGTAAGCATCTGTCTGCTCTCCAGGGAAGGCGGAAGAGTCTTCCAAAGTCTCCAACAGCGGCAGGAGGGGATTCTCACCTAGGGCCGACATGTCGGCCACCCTGACGCCCGGACCGGAAGAGAAGAAAATGCAGTGACCAGAGGCAACCACCCCGCGGCGGCGCCACGCCAGCCCGGCCCGCACACCTGCGCGCCCGCCCGGCCTCGCGCGCACACCGCGGCCCAGCGCGCAGACCCGAGCCCGGGCCTTCCCCAGCGCGCGGCACCCGCACCCGGGCTCGCGCACCGCTCAGGCCTGAGGCCGCTCTCGCCACCACTTTCCCGGGCAGCTTTCAACCGAGGGAGGAGACCGGCGGGGGGCGGGAGGAGACCGGGAAGCGTGGCGCCTCGCCGCGAGGGGGCGGAGGTGGCGCCGGGATGAAGCTTCTGCGGGCTGACTGCCCAGCGCTTGATATTTACCGGCTCGCGAGCAGGTCCAGACGCGGTCCCCTCCGCCGCACTCCCGCGGCACGCGAAGGCTACCGCAAGTCGACTCTCGCCGCTCGGGCTGTTTACTCGCGCCTGTTCCCCGCTCCCTCCCGGGCCAAGATGGCGACGGGGGCGGGCCCAGGAGAGCGCGGGAGTTGGGCAGGCCTGGCGGGAGAGGATCGAGCCAATCCAACAGGCGGCGGCGCGCCGCAGTCCTCGATCGCCCCGCGCCTCCTCGGGCAGCCCGCCCCTCCCCGCCCCGCCCCGCACGCCCTCAGGTGGCGGTACTTTTCCTAAGGCAAGGTACTTGAGATTCAAAATGTTGACTTAGCTTAGATTTACCAGACTGAATTAGATTTCAGATAAATCTTTATTAAACTCCAATTCCGGGGCTTGTTGAAATATTAACAAGTTACTTAGCAAAAGGAGGTAAAGGAATTTTTTAGGTTTAAGATTTAGGCGCTGCATCTCAAGCATGTCTAGGTTCCCGACCTTGGTCCTCGTGACCTTACAAAGTTAATTAACCTTTCCATGCCCCTGTTGCCTTTTTGTAAAATAGGGTAATAATACACCTCTCTCTGGAAAAGGTTTAGAGAGGAAGAAGTAAAAGAGGCCAATGGTTCTCAAATTTTAACAATGGGCGGGAACAAGCATTATTAAAATGCAAATTTATGGGCCTCGCCCTTCGATCTTGAGATTATTCCGATTTTGATTTCGTGGCGCCTAAGGATCTGCATTCCTCTGTTAGGCCCCAGGTGTTAAAGGGTGAGAGCTGGCCAGGACTTCTTACATAGACCCCTGGGTTCATGAACTTCTCTTGACCAGCAATTCGGCTTGCAAACCGAATTGGACAAGAACCGGATCAAATCAGTGGTTAGGTTCAATTTTGACCGTATGGGGAAGAGTTGATCCGGTCCTCCTTCAGAATCGTGGAAACAATTGAGTTCCGAAACCGAGGTTCTACTGTAAACCCTTATGAATGAAGTTATCGTTACTATTAGAATGTTTTCCCCGGTTCACAACAGGAACTGAAGGCCCATAAGCAAAAATTTCCATTCTGGCATCACAGGTTGCAAGGCACTACCACCGTCACCGCATAATAGGACTCTAGAAGCTTCTGAGCCCCTCTTTGTTACAGGCATTTAGCAAAATGTCTGCCTAACCAAAACACTCTACATAATGGCTTTTCTTGAAAAATGAATGCAAGTGGGGGTGGCGCGTGGGGACGGACACACCCACAGATAAATAGACGGTAGGGTAATCCTAGGCGACTCTGAGACAGCAGGACAGCAAGTTTGAGCACAGCCTGAGCAATTTAGCCAGTATCAAAAAATAAAAAAGGCCTGTGGACCAGGACTGTCCTGCATATAAATAAATAGACTGGGGCTGTAGCTGGGTATTGGCTGGGTTCAATCTCCGGTAGTGGAAAGGAAGGTTTGGGTGAGAGAGAGGAAGTGAGGGAAGGGTGGTTGAGTAGGTGTGTCTCGTTGAAATGGGAGCGAAGAAAGAAAAGACCAAAGGGTTGAACTGGTGTATCTGAAAGGTAAAGACCCTAATGAAAGTATACCGAGGAAGATTCTTAGTGCAGCTAAATATGTTCTTTAACCTTTAGAGAGAAATTTGTTTCTCATAAGATGAGAAACAAATCTCATATCTAAACAGGAAAAGTTATTAATGAATGAAATTACAGACAGTCTTACAATATGTTTTTCAATTTGGGAGGATTTTCAGTTCATCAGTTATTGAGGAATTATGTTGGAAAGTAAAGAAAGGTCTTTAAATCCTAATTTTGTGGTGTCTACAAAAATGTTGAGTTCTAGGCATAAAAATGATCAAATGAACTATTTCTAAAATAACAATATGCAATATACTAACTAGTGTTAATTTCCTTTTTTAAGAAATTCTGTATCATTTCTATCCTTTTTTCAGTTTTACTTTTTAAAATAAAATAACATACAAAAAAAAAAAAAACCAAACGTTTGCCTTAAGGAAAGTATCTTTACCCAGTTATATTCCATGACCTGCTTTATTCTTTTTAGACTCTGTGATCTGCCTCAAATATCACTGTCACTCTTGTGACTAAAATCATATCAATTAGAGTATGCATTTCTAAAACCTTATTTATTTTTGGTATCAGGGATCAAACCCAGGGCCTCCTACATGCTAGGCAAGCACTCTACAACTGAGTAGGTACATCCCCTCCTCCCGGCCAGCCCTGTGTTTCTAAACTCTTGGTATAACATAGAAGCCTTTTGCAATAGGGCCAGTTTGTCAGGTTCTACACAAGCCACCAGAATCCATGAAGGTTCCCTGTGTGGTAAGTCAACTAAAATTGTACCTTCTTATGAAATCCTTACCTCATCTCTACTTTCACCACTCACTTTGCTCCTCTGGAGATTTAAATGCCTCTGCCTGCAGAGCTGTGGAAATGAGTATCTTATTAATGCATTCTTGTTGGTCAAAGGTGTTGGCAGTGGTAGGCAGCCTTGAGCTGTAGCCTGAAGGAATTAGTTCCTGCTTGTAATCTTCACAGTGCCCCTCCCTGCTTTGGCATTCTCAGTTTGATCTAAACTGCTAAGAGATTGCAGAGTCCAATAAATCCTCTTCCCCATGCAAATCCTCCTGCACATACCCTTCCAACCTGAGTGCGATCCCCAAGCTTCTCTCTTATAGAAATTACCATTAACGGGATGTGGTGGCACACACCTGTAATTCCAGCACTCACAAGGTTGAGGCAAGAGGATCACATGTGTTGGAGGCCAGCCTGGACTACCTATTGAGTTTAAGGCTGGCCTAAACAAGGCCAGCAAGATCCTGTCTCAAAAAAGAAACAAAAAGGAAAGAAAGAAATTAATTACCATTGTCTGGCATGGTGGTGCACCCTTGTGAGTTCAAGACCATCCTGAATTACAAAGCATGATGCTGTCTCAAAAAAAAAAAAAAAAAAAATGCTCGTTTCAGCAGCACATACTCTAAAATTGGACCGATACAGAGAAGATTAGCATGTCCCCTGCACAAGGATGACATGCAAATTCGTGAAGTGTTCCATATTTTTAAAAGGAAGTGCTCTAAAGGATATAACTGCATGTATGTTTAAGTGTGTAGGATTGACAACCATATTACTAAGTTTTTGTTGGATTGTTGAACAGATCTGTTTGCAGTCTCACTGTTTGAATGTCCACTTTATATGCTTTAATTTTGTAACTTGAACAACTATTTCTAAGAGGACAATATGTAATGTATCAACTAGTGATTTCTTACTGTTTATTTTATTTATTTTTTTTTAGAATTCTGTATTATTTCTACCCTTTCTCTGTCTTGTTTTTTTTTCCATTTAAATAAAAATTTTTTTAAAATTACCATGAATCAGATCCCTTGGTAATACCATAGCATCTAGTTACCTGCATTTCAGCCACTTACAGGCAACAAAAAGAAAGGTGAGTACAGTACAGTAAAATATTTTGTGAGCAAGAATGGCCAACCACACTCACATAACTTTTATTATAACATATTGTTAGAATTATTCTGTTATTTGTTGCAATTAATGTCTTACTACACTATGTAAACTAAACTTCATCATATATATGAACATGTAGGAAAAAATGATACTTAAAGGGTGTTTGTTCATCAGTATTTAATGAGTTCTACCCTTCACATATGGTAGATTTACTCTTGAGCCTTGTAAAGTCATTTTTTAAATGTGGAGTATTATATAAAAATCAATTCAAAAGGAATCAAAGACTTAAACATAAGACCTCAAATCTGTAAAATTGTTAAAAGGAAACATAGGGATATAAAAGAAAGGACATTGATGTAGACAATGATTTTTTTAGGATTTGACTTCACAAACACAGGCAACAAAAAATTAGACAAGTAATATTGCAACAAAATAAAAAAAAACTTGTATACAGCAAAGGAAAAATAGAATGAAGAGACAGTTTATAGAACAGGAGAAAATATTTGAAAACTAATATATAAGGAGCTCACCAGTCATGGTAGCACATGCTTTTAATCCCAACACTCAGGGGACTGAGGCAGGAGGATAACAAGTTCAAGGCCACCCTGGGCCATATAGAAGTTCAAGGCCTGCTTGAACTATATAGCAACAGCCTATCTCAAAATACCAAAACCAGCCAAACAAAAAATATATATGGAACAGAGCTGAATAAAAAGGAAACAACTGATTTAAAACTAGTCAAGGTGCCCATTGTGGTAAAGGTGCACATACTCTGGAGGCTGAGGCAGCAAGATTAAAAGTTTGAAGACAACCTGGGCAACTTAGACCCTGCGGGGAATATTATTTAATTGTGATTTTTTTAATGTATTGCAAGTAGATATTAATAAAGAAAATATAAAAAAATGCACTCATCTATGAGAAAATAAACCAAAATTTCAAAGCAAAATAGAAAATAGTAATAGTTAATACACTATCATATTCTCTTTTTTATACTCTTTTTTTGTTTTTTTTTTTGGTACTAGGGATTGAACTCATGACCTTATACTTGCCAGGCAGACACTTATACCACTGAGCTAGCTAAATCCCCAGCCCTCATTGGTGATTTAGCTTAGTGGCATAAGCACCTGTCTGGCCAGCACAAGGTTGAGAGTTTGATCCCCAGCACAAAAAAAAAAAGACCAAATGTTACTCAAAGAACAAGTCATAGACAAAAAAGACTCTCTTATAATTAACAGATAATAGCACAAAACTTTTTTTCAATAAACTAGAAACTCTAGAAGTATAAATGAAACAAATGAGCATATATATTAAAATATTTTTGAAGCAACAGAAATTATTTGACCTAAATATAAAGTTAGTTGTCTACTGTTGTATGTTACTTGTTTCCTAAAGTCTTTGGTGCACAAATTCTGTTTCTAGGAGATCATCCTCCCTATATGTGTATGTGCAAAATGAAATATGTGGACATTTTATTTATTACAGACTTGACTGTAATAGTAAGAAGTTAAAATGACCAGTGAGAGTTGGCGTGGTGACACATGCCTGTAATCTCAGCACTGAGAAAGGTGAGGCAGAGGATTACAAATTCAAAGTCAGCCTGTGATATAAAGTGAGTTTAAACCTGGCCTGGGATACATAGCAAGACCCTGTCTGAAAGAAAAAATAAAGAGGAGAGGAGAAGAACGGAGGAAAAAAGAGAAAAACACAACCAAAAAGTATACATTAAGTAGATTATGGAACATCTACACTGTGTAACACTATGTATGCAGCTATTTATATATGAAGGTAAAGAGATGACAAAAATCTGTTTAGTGAAAAAAAAGTCCATTAAAAAGAATCTGACAACTGGCTGAGGTTAGCTCAGCGGTGTAAGTCCCTGCTTGGCAAGCATGAGGTCATGAGTTTGATCCCTGCCCCCCCCCAAAAAAAAGAATCTGACAACTGTAAGAAGTGGATAATTTCAGAGCTGGGGCTGAGAAAGTCTAAAATGAACATAGGAGATCTTTTTGTTCCAGAAAGTTAACAAGTACTTTAAAAATCATGAGGCAAGTAATGGGAATACATTCAAGGGTCAGCCTGCTGTTCCCCTTCCTAGCTAAGTCTGGAACAGTGGATTCTAACCAATTGATTGAAAAGGATCCATGAACCATTCTAAGAAGTATAAGAAAAGGAGGCAAGGCCAAGTTAAGAAATTACCATTTTGCAACCATCATAATAGTTATAGATAATAATAATCAGGTGCCAAAACCGATGAGTGAAAGTTCGATTGGAAGCATTCTTTAACATATTCCCCATACTTATCAGTTAAGAAGGATAAATAGTAACTTTCCAGTGGAGACACTTATGAAGACCACCAACTATTATATCCCTAATAAGAGTCACTAAGGAAAAAATACCACTGCTATATTTCTGACAAAATTTCCCGATATGAATCTATCCACGAAGAATCAGAAAAGTCCATATGAAAGGACATTCCGTAAAAATAAGAGTCAAAGTGTTAAAAAGAAAGAAGAAAAAAATATAATTCTTCAAATGACAACATCATGAAGACGAAAGCAGAGAAACTGTTTCAGAATAAAGACTAACAAAAACAAAAGTCAGAGCATAATCATGGGTTGGAAACAACAATTATTTTTAAAGTAGTACTGAAATGTGAAAAAACACTATACTTTCTATGTTTGATAGATGTACTGTGATTATGTGAGAAAATAAGAATAAGATCTTACACACTTTGCCTGGTGTGGAGGTGCACATCTGTAATCCCAGCACGTGGGAGGCTGAGGCAGGAGGATCGCTGCAAGTTGCAAGCCAGCCTGGGTTACACAGTGAGTTCAAGGTCAGCCTGAACTACATAGGAGGACCCTGTCTCAAGCAAAACAAAACAAACAAAAACTCACACACTTAGAAAAAGATTATTCTGTGACCATAGAACAAAGCAACAACTAGAACGAATTTTAAATCATATTCTCGATTCAATGAGCCCACTTTTGCAAACTAGCTGATCAGCATCAACCTTTCACTTTTGAAAGTAGGTCAATCAGGCACAAACCTGATGGACCTACTGGTTGACCTGCAAACCATGTGTCAGAGTACTCAACAATGATCTTACATGAGTAGCCAAATTTTAATATATATTTCTCTATCTGACAGGGGAGGGTTGAGATAGGTTCTCAACATATAATGTAGGCTGGCTTTGAACTCTCAGCAGTCCTCCTACCTCAGTCTTCCTAGTGCAGGGATTATAGGTGTGCACCACTATGCCCCGCTAATGTGCATATTTACTTTTTTACATGATGTCTCTATGTAGGTTGGGAAAACCTTAGCTTCTAATCTTCCTGCTTCAGCCTCTAAACAAACTTTTAAAGATTATGTCAGTCTATTTGCCTCTTTGAAAGTCTGTGCATCCCTGAACTCTACTTCCCCCAAGTTGTAAATGTCCAGCTGTTTGCTATGCTCAGGGAAACTACAGGACCAGCAAATTCCACTTTGTCTCTTTATTTCTGATACAGAGTAGTAGTCTCAATCTTTTGATAATTTGGAGCTTCTACCAACATGATTTTGACGACTCTTGGCTGGAAGCTTTTCAGAAGATATTTGGACCAATGAGAATACGTCTGGGGCCCTTGGATCCAAACTTCATTGGTCATCTACTAGATAAATCAGTCTCTAGAGCCATCTGAACTCTATTTTCATTGGCTTCTACATTGAATGGTTGGTTGGTTGATTGAGGTACTGTAACTGGCAGAAGAAAATGAAGCTTTTTTTGAGACAGGGTCTCACTATAGTGCAAACTGTCCTTGAACTCACTTAGATAACCCAGGATGGTCTCAAACTCAAGGCAATCCTCTTGCCTCAACCTCCCAAGTGCTAGGAGTACCATATGGAACTTTAAAATTTAACTTTTTTTTCCTTTAGAGTCAAATTACTTCTTGCAACTTCCTCAGGCTGAAGCTGTAGCTGCCACCCTTCCACAAGATGAACAGAAATATGCAGATGCTGGCCCCAGGAGGCTGAGGTTGAGTTTGTTTTGATAAAGGAGTAAGAGGAAAAGAGTCAGATGAGAGGAAGCAAGCTCGGAGATGTCTGTTGTCTTTTTGTATTTCCTTTCCCCTCTTCCTCACTGTAGAAAGCCCTTGCGAACCTGAACTCAGTGAGAGGGTGATTTGTGGCAATAAAAGGCCTCTCCAACTCCTTGGAGCTAGCTTTGAAAATATCTTCTTATTTTTTGCCAAAATAAATGACCTCCCATGATGGTAGGTACATGGACCTGAGAAGCTGGTAACAAGTTTGGCGAGCCAACCAGGAGGTAACTCCCTATTCCTGAGAGGCCAGGGTCTTCCACTTTCCTATTGGGAAGTCAACAGACACTTAAGAAAAGGGACTACCTGCTTGAGGCTGGCTGAACTCATGATTGGAACTCCAGGATATTCCATCAGTGTTCAGCAACACTTGTGCATCTGGGAATTCTGGATTCTTTTTCATTTAAGGCATCAGCTGCCTATAAATACTTCTGTTGGATAAGTAAAAAGTTTTTTGGGTGACTGATGGTTTTCACTCGGTTTACCCCTCCAAAGTATGCTCAAGTTATCTACTGTCTCCACTGTTTGATTTAACTCATGTTCTAACCATTTGGATATTCTCTTAGGTTGTTTGCCAATAGAAGTTGGGGTGAAGACACCTTTACTGTTTGGAAAAACTGAACCCCAACTTCTAAGTGTCAATATCTGCACATTCTATCCCTTCCTCTGGGCTAAAAGAAGGGGTAGTGTATATGCCCTGGGCCTGGGGAAGTTCAGAGACGATGTTTATGTATAAAAAATATTTCAAACTTTTAAACTTTCCTTTGCCACATTGGCTAAAGTTCCCCTCTTGCCTTAGTCCAGCCCTCAGCTGTGTAACCTGCCTATCCATCTGAGGTTGGATTAGTGAGTAGATCCCATCAAAGGTAGGTGAAGCATCAGCAAAGGAAGCTTAAACCTGGAAAAATACCACTCACATTTGTGAGGCCAAACACAAAAGAACGCCAAAATCAAGATAGCTAACAGCTCCACCTGCTGTGAGGGCTTCTTGCTTTTCGGTCACCCTTCCTAAGAATCCCTTTTTCATAACCTCTATATCTCTGCTTGTTTTCAGTAGGGTTGACATGGGTGGCACGACTTTCTCTACTATCTCCAAATACAATTTTGTCTATGAACGCATTGTTAATCAACCATCTGTAGTTGTATTCTTTAGTGCTGAGGTAACTTTTCCCAGTTATGGTTAGTTGGGACATGACCCTCATTGCAGAAGAAAAGTATAGAAAATTGGAATCAATGTCATAAAATCCTTCTTCCTAAATTTGAGCAAGATCTGAAATTTAGAAAGAATGCTTCTTAGACCAAGTATATCTACGGTCTGTTGCCAAGTTTCATCTCATCTCTTATGTAGGTAATAGTACCTTAAAACATTAGAACTCTGACAATTACCCCAAAGCTTGCCAGCAGATGTCAAGCAATCTAATAAAAGAAAAGCAAATCTAGTCTTCATAGTAGATTTGAACTAAGAAACATAGTTACAAACTTAATTAAAGAAAACCAATTTGTCTATGAAACAAGGTTAATTTTGTCAGAAAACTGCATTATGTATGAATTATACCTAGAGTCCCCTTTTTCTGTAAATCAATGTGAATTATCATTTGAGAGAAAGAACATCACTTGTTCGTGTCAAACACCAAGAATTATGTTTAACGATTAGGCTGCATTTTTAAGAATCTCTTAGGTACACACAGTTGTTTATGCTGATCTCCAACTCACAATCCTCCTGCCTCAACATCCCAGGGCACTTGGATTACAGGCATGCACTATTGTACCTGGCTTCTTTCTAGTTTTGTAAAAGACAATTCACATATGAAACCATTTTTTTCTATTTCTGCATATATTATATGAATACACTGATGCTGGAGCATAATTATTGGTCATTTATTTACTTGCCACACTAGGAATAGAACCTAGAACCTTCACATTTAGGTGTATAACTAGCCTTTTATTTTTTACTTTGATACATGGTCTTGTTAAGTTGTTAAACTACCCAGGTTTATCTTGAATTAATGATTTCCCTGTCTCAGTCTGCCATAGTGTCAGCATTGCAAACATATGCCAATACACCCTTATTTGGGCATTTAACTATATAAATAATGTGCAAAAGTTAACGCAACCCAGCCTTCTTCCTTTTTTCAAACTTGCTGTGTAACTCACCTACATCAGATTCTCTATGACATTTAAAAGCACTATGCATTACATTTTCAAATTGCCATTAGGATAAGCAGTAGCTTTTCTATGTCTTGAATTAATTCCTACAAAGAGGAAACTTTGTGAGATTCCATTAGGAAATAGTCTGAATGTAACCTTATCTGAGAGCCCATGAAAGAGAATGTTTAACAAACTTGTTCCAGAACATTCTGGTCATTTTGAATAAACAAAAACAAACAAAAATTGAAGTTAGGAGAAAACAGTTTTCGTGATTGTTGTTATTCCTAATGGGTCAAAATTTTCTCAAAATTGAGCTAGTACTTTTGTTCCCAGTGTACCAATTCTTATTTTAAGCAAGTCTTTATTACCGTAAATCAAACACAGGTAATTTCCTCCAAAAGTTATAGCTGAAGACATCTTTGTAATTTCTGTAGTTAACATTTTAGATTTAAATAGCCTACTTTCAATCAGTTTTTTACCCCTGAATTAACCACTGCCAAACATATTATTATCACAGCTACCATTTATAACATTTCAACACATTGAGCACAAATGGTTTTCCTTTCAGGCAGTGCAAATATCCTGAGTGCCTATATATTTCAGATTGTACACTTAGGGGACTAAAGTTCTATTTCCTTGTTTTGTTTTGAGACAGGATCTTGGTGTGTAGTGGAGGTTGGCCTTGTGGTTTTATGTGACTTTTCTGCCTCATGCTTTTCTAGGAATTGTTTTATCTTGCTTTGTTTTGTTTTTCCGGCTAATATAGAAATAATAGATACACATGTAGAGACTCACGCATGTGTAGAGCTTAAAAACAGTTTACAAGAACCAACTACATAACACATGTTGAAATAAACAACTACCTTGAAGAAAAAGAGACACTACAATACCCAGTGCTAATTCCATAATGTCATGATGTGGAGTCCAGCAAAACCATCACTTTTTATTCAAAGTGATCTTAGCTTGCTTTGCCTTGTCTAAGGTATGGACAGCTGTTTTGAGGAGAATGGCTTCCCTAATGTCTGGTCTTGAAGACCTGTAATGTCCCCCTCGTCCTGCTCAGATCAATTCCATACTAGGTTGTTTCATGTGAATTCCCTATATGTGACAATATGGACAACTATTTGGAAGAAAACAAGAGTCAATATGATAGAGAGTGAATATCTCCAATTGCCTAGCTTTGAAATTTATGTCTTACATTGCTTTCTTGTGATCCGCATTGCTCTGTTT